>PVKM010007595.1:0-40990 GCA_004027735.1 Carollia perspicillata | reverse complement strand
TCCCAAAACAGCACCATCAGTGGAGAACTTCAGACCATATCAGAGTAGCTCCACAAGTGGCACAACAAAAGAGAGATCATGGCAGGAACCACAACCTGCTGAAGCCAATTCCACTTAATGGGGTTAGCATCCACACATCAATTCATATACTGTGGCAAAGATCAATTCTCATAGCCACCATGAGGGTCAACCCCACACACAGGACAACAGCAATCAATTTTCAACTACAAAAGAAGAGATCACATAACCCACAGAAGAGTCATGCCTGGAGGACCTAGCTCAGGTGATCAAAGCAATTGTACCACTGAAACCTACAAGACACCTACTACAGAAGGCCAACATACCAAGACTTGGAGACAACAGATCTACATAATACATGAAAACAAGTACAGAGAGGCAGCTAAAACTGGGATACAATAATAACACAAATGAAAAAAGAAGAAATCTCTACATAAATAAATGAAATAAGGGCAACCATGATACCAGATGCAGAGTTCAAAGCAATGGCTATGAAAATGCTCTAGAAACTTAGGAAAAGAATGGATGAACTCAGTGAGAAATAAAACATAAAGTTGGCAAGCATAAAATAGGATATAGAAATCATCACATAAAACCAGTCAAAAGTAAAGAACACAGTATCTAAAATGAAGACACTAGAAGGAATCAGCAGCAGGTCAAATGAAGCAAAGGACTGAATAAGCAATCTGGAAGATAAGATAACAGAAGGCACCCAATCAGAGCAGCAAAATGATGATGATGATGATGATGATGATGATGATGATACAAAAACAATAATAATAATTTTAAAGAACAAGGAAAGTCTAAGGGATCTATGTAACAATATCTGGAACTTACAGATACCAGAAAGAGGTAAGCAAGAACAAAGGATTGAAAAACTATTTGAATAAATAATGACTGAGAACTTCCCAAACCTGGAGAATGAAAAAGACACACAAGTGTAGGAGGTGAAGAGAATCCCAAACAAGATAAACCCAAAGAGGCCCACACAAAGATACATCATAATTGAAAGGGCAAATGTTTAAGACAAAGAATCTTAAATGTAGCAAGAGAAATACAGTTACCTACAATGGAGATCCTGCAAGATTGTCAGCTGATTTCTCAACAGAAATATTTCAGGGTAAAAAGGATTGGCATGAAATATTTGAAGTGATGAAAAATGGGAAACTACAAGTAAGGCTACACTATTAAGCAAGGCTGTAATTTAGAATTAAAGGAGAGCCCTGAGCAGTGTGATTCAGCTGTTTTCAATGTTGTGTAAACTAAATGGTCATGGGTTTGATTCCAGGTCAGGGCCAATGGCTAAGTTGTGGTTTCAGTCCCTAGTTGAGATATATACAGGAGGAAACCAATTAGTGTTTCTTTCTCACATTGATGTTTCTCTCCCTCCCTTCTCTCTAAAATCAATAAGCATGCCTTGGGTGAGAAAACACACACACACACATACATACATACATACATACATATGTACATGTATAAATACATAAATAAAATTAACGGAGAAATAGAGAGATTTCTGAACAATGAAAAGTTAGTGGAGTTCATTAACAACAAACCAGTATTACAAAAAATGTTAAAATGACTGTATGAGAAGAAAAAGAAAATATAGTTACATAAATGTAAGAAATAAAATGACAAAAATATGTACCTATTAATAATCACTTTAAATGTAATTGACTAAATGTTTCAATCAAAACTCATATGGTAGCTTTATGAATAAAAAAATCCATATGTATATGCTATCTTCAAGAAACCACCTCAGAACAAAAAACACACACATACACACCACTAGTAAACAGATGGAAAAAATACTTCATGCAAATGGAAACAAAAATGAGTCAGAGTAACAATATTTATATGAGACAAACTGAAGTTTAAAACAAAGGCTACAACAAGAAACAAATAAAGTCATCACATAATAATAAAGGGATCAAAACAACAATAAGAAATAATCCTTATAAATACCAATGCATCAAACATAAAGCACCTAAATATATAAAGGAAATATTAATGAATGCAAAGGAAAAGATCACCATAAGGGATTTTGATACCCCATTGACATCAATGGATAGATTTACAAACAAAAAAAATCAACAATAAAACAGTGACTTCAAGTGACACATTAGACAAAATGGATGCAATTGATATTTTCAGTGCATTACACCTAAAACTGCAGGACATAGAGTTTTCTCAAGTGCACGTAAGACATTTTCCAGGAGAGACCACATACTGTAAATCAGTAAAAGAAGCATTAATAAATTTAAGATTTGACACCATATCAAGCACCTTCTTCTACCACAATGTTATGAAACTAAAAATCAATGACATAAAATTAACCAAAGAGCACATGAACACGTGGAGGAGAAATAACATTACTAAACAGCGAATGGGTAAACAATAAGATCAAGGCAAAATCAGAAGATACTTTGAGACATATAAAAAGATAAAAGACAGCTCAAAATGTATGGGACCTAGGGAAAGCAGTTCAGAGAGGGAAATTCACCTCAGAAAGCAAAACAAATCAGAAATCTCAAATTAACATTTTAACCTTTCACCTAAAGGTGCTCTAGAGGTAGAGCAGGAAAAAATACCACCATGAGTAGAAGGAAGGAAATAATTAGATAAGAGTAGAACTAAATAAAATAGAATGTAAAAAATAATGCAAAAGATCAATAGAACCAGGAGCTGTTTATTTAAAAAGACAAGCAAGATTGACAAACCTCTACTTTTAATCACTTATTAAAAAGAGAGAGGACCCAAATAAGTAAAAATAGAAATGAAAGAAAGAGAAGTAATAACTGACACCATGAAAATAAAAAGGATTATAAGAAAATACTACAAAAAATATATACCAATAAATTGAGCAATCTGAAATAAAAAGATAAATTCCTGAAAACATACAAGTTCACAAGAATGAATAAAGAAGAATCAGAAAATTTGAGCAGATAAATTATATTCAACGAAATCAAAGCAGTAAAAAAATGTACCAACAAGTCTTGAACTACATGATTTTACCAAACATTCGAAGATCTAACAACTATTCTTAAACTTTTCAAAAAATTCAAGAGAAGGAAAGACTCCCAAAGACTTACTTTACAAGACCAGTATTATCATGATTTCAATACCAAATGCAGACACTATAAAGAAAGAAAATTATAAGTCAATGTCCCTCATTAACATAAATGCAAATATCTTCAAAATATTAGAAAACTGAATATGGCAATACATTAAAAAAGATTATACACCATGATCAAGTGGGATTTATTTATGGGGTGCAAGTTTGGCACAATATCTGCAAATCAGTTAATGTGATACACCACATAAACAAACTGAATAATACAAATCACATGATCTTATCTATAGATGCAGAAAAACATTTGACAAAATCCAACACCCATCTATGATAAAAATTTTCAGAAAAGTAGGAATAGAGGAAGCATACCTCAATATAATAAAGCCCATATATGGCAAAACAACAACCAACATCATGCTCAGTTAATGAAACTAAAAGCATTTTCCCTGATCAGGAGCAGGAGAGGAATGTCTACTTTCACCACTCTTATTCAATAGCACTGGAAGTCTTAGCTAGCCATGGCAATCAGACAAGAAGAAATCAATGATATCCAAATTGGTAAAAGTATATTATTTGCAGATGACCTAGTACTGTATATAGAGAACCATGGTGATTTCAACAACAAAACAACAACAACAAAAACCCTACAATAACTGATAAATAAATGCAAACTACAGGATAAAAAATAAATACTAAGACATTAATTGCATTTTTCTACTTCAACAATGAACTACTAGAAAGGAAAACTAAGAAATCAATTCCATATAAATTGCATTGACAATAATGTACATAGAAATAAATAATCAAGGAGGTAAAGAATCTGTACTCAGAAAATTACAAGATATTGAAAAAAGAAATCAAATAAGATATGAATAAATGGAAGCATATATCATGCTCCTAGTTAGAATATACAATGTTAAAATGTCCATATCATCACACACAATCTATCAGTTCAGTGCAATTCCTATCAAAATAGTACTGGTAGTCCTTACAAAATAAGAACAAATAATCCCCCAAAATTATGAAAACAGAAAACTCCCTAGAGAGAGCAATCCTGAAAAAGAACAAAGTAGGAGGCAGCACACTATCTGATATCAAAGTATACTACAAGGCTATACTAATAAAAACAACATAAAATGGCATAAAATCAGACACATAACAAGAAGGAAAGCCCAGAAATAAACCCACACCTATATGGTCAATTAATGTATGACAAAAAGCAAGATTACATATAATTGGTTAAGAATACAGTCCATTCCTTGAATGGTGTTGGAAAAATTGGACATATATATGCAAAAAATAAAACTAGACCATTTTTTTATACCAAATACACAAACTCTAAATGTTTTAAATTCTTCAATGTGAGACTTGAAACCACAAAACTCCTAATAGAATACATAGGTAGTGCAATCAGTGACATTTCTCTTAGCATTATTTTTCTGATACATCTTCTCAGACAAGGGAAACAAAAGAAAATACAATGAAATGAGGCTATGAGACTAAAATGTCTTTGCACCTCAAAGGAAGCCATCAACAAAACAAAATAACAACCTATTGAATGGGAGAACTTATTCAACAATGATACAACTGATAAGGGGTTAATATCTAAAATTTATAAAGATCATAGACAAATGAACACCAACAAATGAATATTTCTATTAACAAATGGGCAGGAGGCCTGAATAGACACTTCTATAAAAAGGACATATAGATGGCCAATATACATATCAAAAGTTATTCAACATGATTAATTATTCAAGAAATGCAAATCAATATCGCCATGAGATATGACTTCACACTTGTAATGATGGCTATCATCAATAAATTGACAAACAACAAATGTTAGTGAGGGTGTGGAGAAAAGGAAACTCTAGTGATGGTTGATAGGAATGCAGATTGGTGCAGTCACTATTGAAAACATTGTTGAGGTTCCTCAAAATATTAAAAATAAAACTCCTTTATGACCCCACAAT
The DNA here is from genome assembly GCA_004027735.1 of Carollia perspicillata. Taxonomy (NCBI): domain Eukaryota; kingdom Metazoa; phylum Chordata; class Mammalia; order Chiroptera; family Phyllostomidae; genus Carollia; species Carollia perspicillata. The sequence goes on along the minus strand of PVKM010007595.1, from coordinate 35,926 downwards.
TTGACATATGAATGTGTATCTGACAAAACTGTAAACACTAATTGGAAAGAATATATGCACCCCTATGTTCATCACAGCATTATTTATAGTAGCCAAGATAAGGAACCAAACTAAGTGTTCATCAACAAATAAGTGCATAAAAATATGGAACAGGTTTGGGAAAATGGTGGCAAGGTAAATGGGAACAGAGGCCACTTCTCCCTATGCACAGGTGGAACACCTAGATGATTGTCTGAGGAAAAGAGTAAACAGCCAGTGAAACCCCAGCATATATGCAGGTTGGAGGCCAAAATTGTAGAGGACATTGAAAAACATGCACATGGCAAGCAGATTATGTTGGGTCAGTAAGGACCCTGGGACCAGCATGGGTACCAGGGCTGCTACTGCCCCCAGCCTGGTGCCTGCTGCAGGTTCCTTGGAAGAAAGTCAGATTACCAACTCCCTCTCCTATGAAACAGGGAGGACAGAGCTGCACCAGGACAGACCTGATGCTTGAAGTCACTAGGGGGAATAAAGATGAAGTGTGAGATGCACAGGAGCAGTGTTCACCTGATGGGACTGTGGACACCAGCTGGGTCATTACCAGAGAAATTGGGGAACCAGGTGATGCCTAGAGAAGGGAGAAGAGTTGGGCTGTGACAGACCCACACATGGATAGTCTCTGGTCTGGTTAAAAAGTTGGGCTGTGTGAGCAGCTTGGCACAGGTTAAGAGCTGCAGGCTTGAACAGGAGGATTTTATTTAAAAAAAGATTGTCAGTCATTGTTTAAGGAACTCTGTCACAGCAGCTGCCACACCACCCCACAGCGACCATGTCCCCTCACAGCAGCCATGCCCACACTGCCCTCGTGCCACTCCCCTGCCACTGTGGCTGTGCCCCAACAGATACCAAAGCCTTGGCTGCGCCACCACCATCGCACCCCCACCTCTGCCAACCATTCCAGGGTGCTGTTGGTTCCCTAACAGGAAGGAGGAGGTGAACCATAGAAGAGCAAGGTTCAGGAGGTTAACAGTCCCCAGAAAGACTTAACTCAGTGCGGGAGCTGAACTACCCTGAAGAGACTTTGAGAGTGCACAGCACCTAAGACAGCAAAGAGGTAGAAGGTGGTCTGACTTGCCCCTAATTAGTGCACATCAAGGGTGTACAGCTGGTAGATTAAAGGCACTTGGCCTAGAGCTGATGGACAATGGGGGCTCAGTAGTGTATGGAAGACCTGGCCTGGATGCTGGGCAACTAGCCTCCTGCTGCTGTCCCCATCCTCACAAATTTATAAGAAGGGAGAAAAGCTAAGCTCAACCTTCCTCAGCCTGCAATGCTAGGAAGACCAGCAGAACTCACTTGGTGGGTTTAAAGTCAGCAGAAGGCATTTTTTTCCACCAGTGAGACAATAAGACCTACAGCTGTGAAAAGTCCAGAGACACATTGAAAGAGGGAACACAAGGTTAACCCCAACAACTGAGAAACAGACAAATTTTACTTTGCTTTTCCAGAGAACTTGCATGTTATTATTTACTTGTATTATTATTTTTTCATTATTTTAACTTCTTTTATTTTATTAGTATTTTTTTATTTCTCTTCTTTCTGCTCAGTTTTCATTGTTTATTTAATTGCACTGTCTGACTGGTTTTTCTTATTTTTTTGTTTCACAATGTATTTTAATTTTCCTACTTTCACTTCACCTGTGTTCCAATAGCACACTACTCTAGGTCATGTACTTCCTGTTCTTATTCAGACCATATAGTTCTTGTCATAGTACTGTTCTTCAAGTATTACTGTAAATAATTGTTGTTCCATATAATTGTAAACAGTACACAGCACACCTCCTGGAGATTAGCCCATTTCACTACCTGCTGGAGATTTATTACTGTTGTGTTTAACTCTATTCTCTCCCACACTATGCCTATTTTCTTTTTTAAAAAATTACTTTACTGTTGCTCAATCACAGTTGTCTGTATTTCCCACCCATGATTCCACCCAACCCCAACTGAACCCATTGCTTTCACCCTCCCTCTTGGTTTTGTCCATGTGTACTTTACAGTAGTTCCTGAGAACCCTTCTCCCCTCTGTCCCCTCCAGCCTCCCTCTGGCTATTGTTAGATTATTCTTAATTTCAATGAATCTGTTTGTATTTTGTGTGCTTTTTTCTTTTGTTGATTATGTTTCAGTTAAAGGTAAGATCATATGGTATTTGTGCCTCACCTCCTGGCTTATTTCACTTAGCATAATGCTCTCCAGTTCCATCCACTCTGTGGCAAAGGGTAGGAGCTCCTTCTTTCTCTCTGCTGCATAGAATTCCATTGTGTAAATGTACTATAGTTTTTTGATCCACTCATTTTTGGTGGGTATTTAGTTTGCTTTCAGCACTTGGCTATTGTAAATTGTGCTGCTATGAACATTGGGGTGCATAGGTACTTTTGGATTGGTGTTTTAGAGCTCTTAGGGTATAATCCCAGCAGTGAAATTGCTGGGTCAAAAGGATTTCCATTTTTAGTTTATTGAGGAAATTCCATACTATTATCCACAGTGGCTGCACTAGTCTGCATTTCCACCAATAGAGCATTAGCGTTCTCTTTTCTCCACACCCTCTAGAACACTTGTTTGTTGATTTGTTTATGATGGCCATTCTAACTGGTGTAAGGTGGTATCTCATTGTGGTTTTAATTTGCATCTCTCTGATGGATAGTGTACTAGGCATCTTTTCATATGTCTCTAGGCGGTCTGTAGGTCCTCCTTGAATAAATGTGTGTTCGTGTCCTTTGCCCATTTTTTAACTGGGTTGCTTGCCTTCTTAGTGTGGGTCATGTCAGTTCTTTATATATTTTGAAGATCAAACCCTTTTCTGAGGAATCATTGGCAAAGATGTTTTGCCATACAGGTGGTTCTCATTTCATTTTAATGCTGTTTTCCTTAGCTGTGCAGAAGCTTTTTAATATGATAAGGTTCCATTTGTGTATTCTTTACTTTATATCCCTGACTTTAGGGGACATATCATTAAAGATGGTGCTGCATGAAATGTCTGATATTTTCCTGCCAATGTTTTCCTCTAGGACTTTTACGATGTTACAACTTACATTTAAGTCTTATATCCACCTTAAATTTATTTTTTGTGTATGGTGTTAGCTGGTGATTGAGTTTCATTTTTTTGCTTGCATGTAGCTGTCCAGCTCTCCCAACGCCATTTGTTGAAGAGGCTATTCTTACTCCCTTTTATGCTTCTTTCCCCCTTTGTTGAATACTTGGGTTTTTTTCTGGCCTCTCTGTTCTGTTCCATTGGTCTATGTGCCTGTTTTTATGCCAGTACCAGGTTGTTTTGACTACAGTGGCCTTGTAATACAGTTTGATGTCAGATGTTATGATCCCTTCTGCTTTGTTCTTCTTTCTCAAAATTGCTGCAGCTATTCTGGGTCATTTATTGTTCCATATAAATTTCAGAAATGTTTGTTTTATATCTGTGAAATATGTTATGGGTACTTTAATAGGGATTGCATTGAATATATAAATTCCCTTGGGTAGAATGGCCAATTCGATGATGTTAATATATCCAATCCATGAGCATGGTACATGCTGATATTTGTATAGGAGACTATTCTGCATGGTGTGGGATCAGCTCCCACTGGGAAAGGTCAGTGGAAAGCAACATCCAGTACATAGGGCCTACACCTATGGATAAATTCTCCCGTGGGGAATCAGACTTGTGTTGTACCTAGGCCATCTGAGACTTGTTTTTTGCTAAAACTCTCACACCCTGAATTGAGGTAGCAAACATTACTGCATATCTTTAAAGTAACTTCCTAAAATGTATGCTAAACCTTCCAAGGATGAGTGTAACCAGTTCAAGCACACTTTTATTTGCATTTGCAAATATCCTTCTTTTGTGATGTAGTTAGCAACATCCTCTCCTTTGCTCTCCGTAAAAGGTAACCACCTAAAGTGAACCTATGCATAGCAAATGAGGACCATCCTCAATATAATGTGCCCAGAAAAGGAATAAAGGCCAGGGAAAGCAAGGGTGGTGCGCTCTCCTATTGAGAGTGGCTGAGGTACTCCAAGGCATTCTCCCCTCAAGAGAGTGGCCGTGCCATCCCTTTTCCTCTTCAGACTGAGTAGTCCACGTGAATTTGTCTTGTCTAATCAACAACACCATGAACACTGCTTGCCAGTGACTGCATCACATTTTTTTGTGTCTTCCTTAATTTCTTTCTTCAGTGTTATATAATTTTCCAAGTACAGGTCTTTTATCACCTTGGTTAGGTTTATTCCTAGGCAGTTTATTTTTCTTCTTGCTATTTCAAATGGGATATTTTCCTGATTTCTTATTCTGATATTTCATTGTTGGTGTACAAAAATGCCTTTGAATGTTGGATATTCACTTTGTATCCCACTGTTTTGCCAGATTCATTTATTAGGTTGAGCAGTTTTTTGGCTGTGTCTATGGATTTTCTATGTACACTATCATGTCATCTGCAAACAATGACAGTTTTACTTCCTCCTTTCCAGTTTGAATGCCTTTTATTTTTTTTTCTTGTCTGGCTGCTGTAGTTAGGACTTTGAGAACTATGTTGAATAGGAGTGGTGAAAGTTTGCATTCTTTTCTTGTTCCTCATCTTAGTGGGAAAGTTTTTAGTTTTTGTCCATTGAGTATGATGTTGACTATATGTCTGTCATATACAGCCTTTATTGGTTTGAGAAATGCTCCCTCTATTCCCATTTTGCTCAGTGTTTTTATCATAAATGGGTACTATACCTTATCAAATGCTTTTTCTACATCTATTGATATGATCATGTGATTTTTGTCTTTGCTTTTGTTTTTGTGATGTATTACATTTATTGATTTGTGAATATTGAACCATCCTTGCATCCCTGAGATGAATTCCGCTTGGTCATGGTGTATGATCTTTTCAATGTATTGTTGGATGCCATTTGACAATATTTTATTGAGGATTTTGGCGTCTATATTCATCAGCAGTATTGGCCTGAAGTTTTCTTTCTTTGTTGTCTTTATCTGCTTTTGGGATTAGGATGATGCTGGCTTCATAAAAAGAGTTTGGGAGTCTTCCATAATTTTGAATTTTTTGGAATAGTCTGTGAAGGATAGGGGTTAGCTCTTTCTTAAATGCTTTGTAGAATTCTCCTGTGAAACCATCTGGTCCAGGGCTTTTGTTTCTCAGAAAGCTTCAATTACTGCTTCAATTTCACCAAGTGTTATTGATCTGTTCAGACTTTCTGCTTCTTCTTCCCTGAGTTTTGGAAGATTATATTTTTCTAGAAATTTTTCCATTTCACCTAGGTTTCCAAATTTCTTGGCATATAGTACTTCATAGTAATTTCTTACGGTGTTTTGTATTTCTCTGGTATCAGTTGTGATCTCTCCTTTTTCATTTCTGATTGTACTTATTTGGTCCTCTCTCTTTTTTTCTTGATGAACCTGCTTAAAAGATTGTTGATTTTCTTTATCTTTTAAAAGAACCAGCTCCACATTTATTAATCCTTAGAATTATTCTTTTAGTCTCTACATCATTTAATTCTGCTCTGATCTTTGTTATTTCCTTCCTTCTACTAGCTGGGCTGTCTTTGTTTTTGTTCTTCGAGTTCTTGTAGGTGTAGGGTTAGGTTATTTAATTGAAATGTTTCTATTTTTTTTTAGGTGGGCCTATATCTCTATGAACTTCATTCTTAGGACTGCCTTCGCTGTGTCTCATAAGTTTTGGATTGTTGTGAGTTTATTTGATTTGTTTCTAGAATTTTTTTGATTTCGTCTCTTATCTTATTCTTGACCCATTCATTGTTTAATAGCATGCTATTCAATCTCTATGAGATTAAGTGTTTTGAGTTTTTTTTCCCTTGAGGTTGGTTTCTAGTTTCAGTCCCTTGTGGTTGGAGAAAATCTTAGATATGATTTCAATATTCTTGAATTTGTTGAGGCTTCTTTTGTGTCCTATCATGTGGTCTATCTTTGAAAATGTTGCATGTGCATTTGAAAAGAGTGTATATTTTTCTTCTTTGGGATGAAAGGCTCTATATATTTCAGTTAAGTTCATGTGATCCTGGACATTGTTTAATGCTACAATATCTGTGTTGATATTGTGTTTGGAAGATCTCTCTATTTTTGACAGTGGGTTGTTGAAATCCCCTACTATTATTGTGTTCCTGTCAATATCTTTCTTGAAGTGCTCTAAGATTTTCTTCATGTATTTGGGTGCTCCTCTGTTGGGTGCATATATATTTACAATGTTTATGTCTTCTTGATAAATTCTTCCCTTGAGTATTATAAAGTGGCCTTCTGGGTCTCTTTTTGATATCCTTGGAATATTTATTTTCAGCCCTTCATTTTCAGTCAGTGTAGGTCTTTGGTTCTGAGGTGTGTCTCTTGTAGGCAGCATATGTGTGGATCATGTTTTCTTACCCATTCCTCTATTCTGTGTCTTTTGATTTGGGCATTTAATCCATTTATGTTAAAGTAATTATCCATAGGTAGTTAATCATTGCCATTTTTTCATACCTATGCTCCTCTCTCTTTCACTGTTTTCTTCCTATTCTTAAAACAATCCCTTTAGCATCTCTTGTAGAGCTGCTTTGGAGGAAGTATATTCTCTGAAGCATCTTTTGTCCAGGAAGCTCCTTATTGGGCCTTCCATTTTAATTGAGAGCCTTGCTGGATAAAGTAATCTTGTTTCCAGGCCTCTGATTCTCATTACTTGGAATATTTTGTGTCAGTTCCTTCTGGCTTGGAGCGTTTCCATTGAGAAGACAGCTGCTAGTCTCATTGGACTCCCTTGCATGTTACTTCCTGTTTTCCTTAGCTGCTTTAAAGATTCTCTCTTTATTTTGGAATTTTGCCATTTTAATTATGATGTGTCTTGGAGTCAGCTGCTTTGGGTTCCTCTTGATTGGGACTCTCTGTGTTTCCTGGATTTGTGTGACTTTTTCTCTCATCAAATTAGGGAAGTTTCGATCATTACTTTTTCAAACAGGTTTTCTGTCCCTTGCTCTTCTTCTTCTCCTTCTGGTATCCCTATTATATGGATATAGTTATGTTTCATATTCTCCTGCATTTCCCTTAAGCCCTCTTCATTCTTTTCAAGCTTCTTTTTTTTTTTCCTTGCTCCTTTTGGGTGTTTTTTTCTACCTTGTCCTTTAGCTCACTGATCAAATCCTCTGCTGCATCGACACTGCTTTTGATTCCTTCTTCTGTGTTCTTCAGTTCAGCAATTCTAGTCTTCATTTCCGCTTGGCCCTTGCTAATAGTTTATATTTCCTTTTTTCACATTCGTGTGGTTTGCAGTGAGTTCACTGTAGTTTCCCCATAGTTTTTGGTAATTCTTTGTGAGTTCACTGAGCTTCTTTATAAACATTGCTTTGAACTCTGTATCTGATAGTTGAGTTTCTTCTATTTCATTTAGCATTCTTTCTGAGGTTTCCTCCTTTCCTTTCATTTGAGGATTGTTTCTTTGTCTTTCCATTGTTTGTGAGACTCTTCTTATTAGCCTTTGCTTCTTGAATTGATCTGTTTTTACTCCCTGGGTTTATGGTGTGAACTTCTATGGTAGGATGCCTGTGAGATTCAGTGGTGCAGTCTCCTTGATCTCCTGAGCTTGCTGGTCTGGGACTGTCATTCATAATGCCTCTGTGTGTGTTTTTGTGTTTTGATTGTTTTTGGGTCTTTCTTTGGTGGGTCCTTCCCTCTAGCTGGTTTACTGAGGGCCACTCCATCCACCACCTCTTGTATTTTGTTGTGCAGTCATGGGCTGGTTTTATTGAAGGTGCTTCTTCTGTATGTACAAGGTTTTGAGGATTTTCTCTTGCTCTTGTTCAGTTGTTTGTTCTGAGTAATTTATCCACCATTTAGCTGTATTTCCAGATAGGTCCTGTGTTGGGTTAGTGTGGTTTCCATTTCCTCATTCACCCTCTTCTGTTGTTACCTGTTGGTTGTTCCTTTGTTGGTGGGTTTGCTCTTCTAGCAGATATCCTAGTATCCAAAGCTTCCACCCACTCTTTTTTGTGATCAGTTGGAGGGGGAAAGCAAAATGGTTTAAGACAGCAGGAGTGTATTTCATGGTATTTGAAGTACCAACCCATAAAGAAGAGATAGGAGATCCATCTAAAACTCTTCCCAAATTTTCAAAATAAGGAAGACATTCCAGTTTTTCTTATGAAGCTAGCATAATCTTAATTCCAAAACCAGGAAAAATAAACACTATGAAGAAAAATAATTATAGGCTAATAATCCTGATAAACATAAATGTTAAAATCTTCACCAAAATATTTGCACAACAGTTCCAATAATACATTACAAACATCATATATCATGATGAAGTGGGATTTATTTCAGGGATGCAAGTTTTGTACAATATTTGCAAATCAATATTTGTTTATGTGATATCACATAAACAAAATGAATGATAAAACTACATAATCATATCATTACATGCAGAAAAAGCATTTGAAAAAATCCAGAACCCATTTATGAAAAAAACCTTTTGGAAAGTGGGACTAAAGGTCATACTTCAACATAATAAATACCATATCACAATTCTACAGCTGACATCATATTCAATGCTTAAAAAATAAGTGTTTCTTTTAAGATAAGGAACAAGACAGAGTGCCTGCTTTCACCACTCTTATTTAACATAGTACTTGAAATACTAGCCACAACAATAAAACAAGAAGAAAAAATGAAAGGCATGTCAATAAGGACGGAATAACACTATCATTATTCACAAAATACATCTATTGTACATCAAAGACCCTAAAGACACCAACAAAAAACCCTAATACATCTCAGTAATAAATTTTGCAATGTAGCAAGATAAAAAATTAATATTAAAAAAATCACAGGCATTTTTACACTAATAATGAATTATCAGGAGAAATTAAGAAAAATAATGCCATTTATTATCACAACAAGAAAAATAAGTTACTTAGGAATAAATTAAAGCAAAAATGTAAAGACCTGTACTTAGAAAATTATAAGACACTAAGCAAATAAACTGAGGAAGAGATAAATAAATGGATACACATAACTTGCTGATGGAAAGAAAATCTTAACACCATTGAAATGGCTATTCCACCAAAAGCAATTTACAGACTCAGTTCAATTACCATTAAAATATCAATGGTTACAAAAGATATTTGAGATTTTACTGCCTACCTTTTCCAAAGAAACCCAAAACACTAATTCAAAAGAACATAAATACCTCTATGTTTAGTGTAGTGTTGTTTTCAATCACCAAGATGTGGAGCAGCCCAAGTGTCCATTGGTAAATAAGTGGATATAACAACTTGGGACATTTACAAAATATATGTTATATGGACATTTAAAAAAAGAAAGGAACAGAACAGAAAAAAGAGAAAATTTGATCTTACTTGACAACATGAATGGACCTGGAGAACATTACATGAAGTGGAATAAGCCAGCCAGAGAAAATCAAATAACATTATTTCACTCATATGAGGAATCTAATGAACAAACTGAGCTAACAAGCAAAACAGAGGCAAATTGATAAATTGAGAGCTTGTTGACAGATACTGGGGGTGGATAAGCAGGGAGGGATTAAGCAAAAAGGAAATAGGACTCATGGACATGGACAACAGTGTGGTGATTGCAGAATTGGGAGGGAGTATAATGGGAATAAATGGTAATTGAAAAATACAATAAAATAAAAAATGAAAAATAAAGATATCAATGTTATATATTAAAGATATAGAACAATTATTTCCAAAAATTTATATGCAATTACAAAAGGCCCTGAATATCCTCAGCAATCCTGAGAAAGAAAAACAAAGTTGGTTATTACACTGTCTAATGCTAAATTATACAAGTCTATAGTAATCAAAGCAGCATGGTAGGGGCACAAGAACAAGCACATAGATCAGTGGAACAGAACAGAGAACACAGAAATAAACCCATAATTTTGTGGTCAATTAATATTTGTCAAGGAGGCAAGAACATAAAATGGGGTAAGACAGTCTATTCAATAAATAGCACTGGGAAATTTGGGCAGAAACCAGCAAAAGATAACACTAGACCACCAACTTACCATATACAAGAATAAACACAAAGTGGATTAATGACTTAAAACCAGAAACAAGACATAAAACTATAAATATCCTGGGAGAAAATATAGACAATACATTTTTAGATATTTCTCACAGAAATATATATTTTTTTGCCAGAATAGCTTCTAGGGTAAAGGGAAAAAAATATTAACAAGTGAGGATACATCAAATTAAAAGCTTTGAACACCGAACAAACCATCATTATAATGAAGAGTGAACCCAGTGAGTGGGAGGATATATTTGCAAGTTATATATGTGATAAAGGGTTAATTACCAAAATATATTTAAAAATACAGCTCAACATAAGAAAGACAAACAACCCAATTTAAAAATGGGCAAAAGGGGATCCAAGGTGGCAAAGGAGTGAGTGGAAGTTACACTAACCTCCTCCCAGGACCAATCTGGTATTACAACAATTATGAGTAATTTGTGGAAAAATTATACAGAATAAACAACTGAACAATAGTGAGAGGGAAGCCTTATAACCACAGACAGATAGAAGGAAAAGCTCCAAGACAACATGACTGGTAGGGAGTACAGAGGAAATACAAGAGGGCTGACTGGGCAGGTGGCAGTTGAAGTGCAGGAGAGATATTTCACTGGCCAGGGACATACCCCTGAGGAGTGTGTGGCCTGTACCACTAACTGGGCTTTCCAGCCTATAGCACCAGAGCCTGAAATCTACACAGATAACATCCAGGTGCAAAAAGTGGAAAAATTTCTCTCTGCCAGAGACTGGTGGCTGGAAATGCAGAGAGCTGTTTAAAGAGCTAATATAAAAATTTTTATATGCAGCAACTTAACTTGGGCTCCAGCAAATGGGAGAGGAAGTATGGACTAGACATGCTTGAAGAGAGACTGGGGACAGTGGCTTTGGGGAGTGAACTGAGAGAGCAGACACCAGGATAATGATACTGATGGATCCTGCTACATACTAATGGAGCCTTCTTGCTCAGACAGAGCACTCCCCTCGAAGTGTCATCAGCTTGAGGGGGAACAATATCCACACCCCCAGGAGTTACTGTGCTCCATCTTGTGGAGATTAGGCCTGACTGAGGATTACAGGGTGATTAGATTAACAACTGAAGGAGTTGGCCTCAGACAGCAGATTCCTGGTAGTATTGAACAGGCTGCCTAAGGCCAGACTGGTACACTACCTGACATCACCAGAAAGGGGATGAAGAATGAAAAAAATAGTGGTAAATACTAGAAGTTCCTGAGAAAAAATCCACCATGATATTCTCCATGATTTGTGATATTATCTTTCCTGCATATTTTTTCAAGATTCATTTCTTGTCCTTCAAGTTTGTGTATATTAAGTCACTAGATTGTACACCATAGTTTACTTCAATTCTCGTATTTTGCTCCTCCCTTCTCTTATCCCATATTACCTTATCCTTTCCTCTTATTTTCATTTTAAATTTTGTTTTCTCTCTTGCTACAACAGATTTCCATTCCTCATACTTACTATTGCACCCCTGTCCAGCCTCTCAAAACCAATTTTCTTGCCAATGATCAACTCACATTTTTTCCCACTCTTAAAATACCCACATTCTCTCTCCACCTTTATCGATCTTTGCTTGTCATATGTGGATAGGATATTTTTGTTGTATTTTTTAATTTTATCTCTAGATCTTCACTATTTTTATATTTAAAATATCAAATTTTACCATTCCCCTCTCCTACACCATTCTGACTACACCCTACCCTTTTGTTTTTGTCTTAATTTTTAAAAAATATTTTATTTATTTATTTTTAGAGAGGGAAATGCAGGGAGAAAGAGGAAGAGAGAAACATCAGTGTGTGGTTGCCTCTCACATGCTCCCAACAAAGGACCTGGCCTGCAACCCAGGCATGTTCCTTTACTGGGAATTGAACCAGTGACATTTGGTTCACGAGTTGGCACTTAATTCACTGAGCCAAACCAACCAGGACTTTTGTCTCAAATTTTAATTTTTCTTTGTCTTAGCTTGCTTTCTCCCTTTTCTTTTTTTCTTTCATCCTCCCTTCTTTTTCTGCTTTGAATTTGATTTTTTCCCGGCCTTATCCTGGATTTAATTCCTAACTCTTAATCTTTCCTCTCCCTCTATCATTTCAAAATCATTTTCCTTTCCTCTAGACATCTCTTAAGATTCTCTTTATTTCTTTTTACCCTATTATATACATCCCACCTATATTATTCTTAGCTCCTTTGTTTTTAATAGTCCTGCAGTGAATCTTTTTCTCCATTGGAGCATACTTTTATATTATTTATTACTCTTTTCATTTTATTTCTCCATCTCACTTTATTTCCACTTAATTTATGTTTAAACTTAATACTATATACATTCCTTCTCTTACCCCATCCCTCCCCCTTCATTCCCTTTTTTATTTATGATATAAATTTTACTTTTATTCTTTGCATTGCTCCGATTCCCTGCTCTTACTAGTGCGCCTTCCTCTACCCTTTGAAAATCATTTTTTTCTTTCAGTGAGGCATCTCATACTTTATACTCCTTTCTTATAGCAGTTTTACTTTTTTTACACCCTTATTAATACTGCTTCATTTGCTGTTGATAGTGGGATTGTGGGTAGCAGTTAATTTTGTGGGTGTGAGTCTGTTTTTTGGTCTGTGTGGTTTTTATCTGGAAGCACCTGCACAACACCCTACTAGATGGTGGATGAGGTGAGCTTGAGCCAGCCAGCTGGAAGGAAGGGCCCACAAAATAATAAACCAATAACAATCAAAACACAATTACCCCTCGAGAGCCAACATAAAAGGCATAAAAAGTATCCCAAGAGCAGCAAGTTCAAGAGATTGAGGAGGCTGCACCAATGAATCTCACAGGTCTCCTACCATGAAAGTTCACACCAAAAAAAGACAGGAAGTCAAAGCAGAACAGTTTAAGAAGCAGAAGTAAACAAGAAAAGTTTCCCTTAAAGCAGGGAAACAAAGAAACAAATCTGAGTCTGAAGAAAAGGAGGAATTCCCAGAAAGAGTGTTAGGTGAAATAGAGGCAAGGAAACATCGGAAACTGAGTTCAAAACAATGGTAGTAAAGAAAGCTCAATGAGCTCAGGGAGAATTAAAAAAAAAACTGTAGAGAAGCTACAAGGAACTTACTGCAAACTACAACAGAATGAAAAAGGACATAGAAAAATATCTACAAGAGCCAGCAGGAAATGAAGAATAAAATTATTGAATTGAAGAACAGAGTGGAAGAAGTTAAAAGCAGGTTGGATGAAGCAGGGGGCCAAATCAGTGATCTGGAAGACATAGTAGACAAAAATTCCCAGGCAGAGCAAGAAAAGGAAAAAAAAATACTCAGAAACAATGAAGAGGGGCTAAGAGAGCTGCAGGACATCATGAAGTATAATAATATCATATAACAGAGATACCAGAAGGAAAAAAAAGAGAAACAAGATAGAAAACCTGTTTGAAAAAATTTTGAACTCGGTGGAGGGAAAAGTCACACAAGTCCGAGAAACATAGAGGGTCCCAATTAAGATGGCAACAGAGAGGCAAATCCAAGACAGATAATAATTAAAATAGCAGAAATCAAGGACAAAGAGAGAATCTTAAAGGCAACAAGGAGGAAATAGGAAGTAACATACAAGGGAGTTCTGATAAGGCTAGCAGCTTATTTCTCAAAAGAAACACTACAAGCCAGAAAGGAATGGTAAGAAATATCTCCAAGTAATAAAAAGCAAAGACATGCAACAAGTCTACTCTATCCAGAAAGGCTCTAAATTAAAATGGAAGACAAAATAAAGATTTTACCACAAAAAGAATACATCTTTTCTGTATTCTAAAGGCTAAAAGAATACATCTACATCACACCTGCATGGCAAGATATGCCAAAGGGACTGCTTTAAGAATATGAAGAAAAAGAGTGAGAGAGAAACACAGGTATAATGGAGAAAATGACTATGAATAAATACCAATCAATAAAACCTTAAATGTAAGTGAATGTACTGCCCACAAGATACCCACCTCAGAACAAAAGACCTACACAGACAGAAAATGAAGGGATGAAATAAAATATTCCAAGAAAATGGAGAGAAAGTAAAGATGGAGTAGAAATGCTTATATCAGAAAATATAAATTTTAAAACTAAGGTTATAAAAAGAGACAAAGAAAGACACTTCATAATAATCAAGTGTAGAAATCATCAAAAGACATAAATATTGTAAACACATATGCACTCAATACAGAGGAGCCTAAATATATAAAGAAAATCATGGAGGACTTCAAGAAAGACATTGACAACAACACAATTATAGTAGGGGATTTTAACACACCACTGTCAAAAATGGACAGATCTTCCAAACTACTATAAAGGACACATGGAGAAAACCAACAAAACTAAGAGGAGGTGGAATCAGGAGAAGGAGGTGGGATTGTTGGGGTGGGAGGAATGGTGGGGGGAAATGCAGACAATTGTACTTAAACAACAATAAAAAAGGCTTTTCAGTATCAAAAATAGAATAAAATATCTCTGAGCGCCATACTAAATTACATAATGCATTCCCATTAATCAAAACCCCAGATATTTCTCTCCATTCAGCTGTACACAGACTCAATAAAAACAACATTAAATAGTTTTTTAAAAAAGAATTGACAAAGATTTGTAACATTGAATGGTACTCTAGATCAAATGGACTTAATGATGTATAAAGAACATTTCATCCCATACAAGCAAATACTAATTCTTTTCAAATGCACATGGAATATTTTCAAAGATAGACTACATGATAGGACACAAAATAAGCCTCAAAAAATTTAAGAAAACTGAAGTCATATCAAGCCTTTTCTCCAACAAGGGACTAAAACTAGAAACCAACGTCAAGGAAAAAACTCAAAAAACATCAATTTCATGGAGACTGAATAACATGTTATAAACAATGAATCAGTTAAGAATGAGATCAAGGATAAATCAAAAGTTTCTGGAAACAAATGGAAATGAACACAGAATGGTCCAGTACCTATGGAAAACAGCAAAGAGAATCCTGAGAGGGAAGTTCATAGCAATACAGGCCTAAATAAAAAAGACAGAAACATTTCAAACAAACAACCTGCAACTATAGGAACTGGAGGAACACCAACAAATAAAACCCAGAGTGAATAGAATGTAGGAAATAATCAAGATCAGAGAAGAATTAAACTGAATAGGGACTGAAAGAACAATTCCAAAGATTCCAAATAAATCCAACAGTTGGTTTTTTTTAAAAGATAAACAAAATAGACAAATTTTAACCAGACTCATTGAGAGAAAAAAAAAAGATGGAGATCCAAATAAATAAAGTCAGAAATAAAAGAGGTAAAATTACAACCAATTACACAGACATAAAATAGATTTTAAGGAAATAATATGAACAAACACACCAAGAAATTTGAAAACCTGGGTGAAATGGACAAATTTCTATAAACATATAATCTTCCAAAAGTGATTGGAGAAATAAGCCGAAAGCTTGAAAAGATGGATAACAGCTAGTGAAATTGAAGGAGTAATCAAAAAATTCCCATCACAGCAAAGCCCTGGGCCAGGCTGTTGTTTCACAGGAGAATTTCACCATTTAAGGAAGAGCTAACCCCTATTCTTCTCAAACTCTTCAAAAAGATCTAAGAAGGAATGCTCTCAAATTCTTTTCATAGGGGCAGCATCATCTTAATTCCAAAGCCAGATAAAGACACAACACAGAAAGATAACTACAGGCGAATAAAACCAATTAACATAGTTGTTAAAATCTTTGATGAAACATTGACAAACCAAATCCAGAAACACATGAAAAAGTTTATACACCATGATTAAGTGAGATTCATCCTGAGGATGCAAGGATGGTACAATATTGGCAAAGGAATAAACATAACACATTGTATAAATAAAAGGAAAGACAAAAATCACATGATCATATCAATAGATGCTGAAAAAGCATTTGATAAGTTACAGCAACCGTTTATGATGCTGTAGAGGTATCATACCTCTACAAGTGGGAGTAGAGGTAGCATACCTCACCATAATAAAGTAAGTATATAATAAACTTATAGGCTACATCATCCTAAAAGGGCAGAAATGAAAAACTTTTCCCTTAGACCAGGAACAAGACAAGAAAGTCAATTTTCAACTTCTAGCCAAGATTATCTCCTTATGATTGTGAAAGGACAAGGGTGTGTATTTTACCACTTCACATAAACATAGTATTGGAAGTCCCAGCCACAGCAATCAAAAAAGAAAAAGAAATTAAAGGCATCCCAACTGTAAAGGGAGAAGTAAAACACA
Organism: Carollia perspicillata; assembly: GCA_004027735.1. NCBI lineage: Eukaryota > Metazoa > Chordata > Mammalia > Chiroptera > Phyllostomidae > Carollia > Carollia perspicillata. The sequence continues at coordinate 19,611 of PVKM010007595.1, read as the reverse complement.
TTGTTCACAGATGGCATGATGATATATACAGAAATGTCTATAGGCTCTACAAAAAATACTACTTGACCTAATAAGTGAACTTGGCAAAACATCAGTTTACAAAATCAACATTCAGTAATTGAAAGCATTTTTATACACCAACAATAAAATATCAGGAAAAAATAATGAGAAATTCCTATTTACTATAGCAACAAGAAAAATGAATTACCTAGGAATAGACCTAAGCAAGGAAATGAAAGATCTCTATTCAGAAAACTACAAAACTCTGAAGAAAGAAATTGAAAAAGACACAAATAAATGGAAGCATATACTGTATTCATGGACATGAAGAATTAGCATCATTAAAATGTGGTGGGAGGGGATAATGGGGGGAAGAGGGGAAGGGTTTTCAGGAACAACTATAAAGGACACATGGAAAAAAACAAGGGGGGGGCAGAAGCAAGGGAGGGAGTTGGGGATGGCTGAGATAGGTGGGAGTGGTGGGGGGGTAGTAAATGCAGACAACTGCACTTGAACAAAAATAAAATATTTTTTTAAAAAACCCATACTACCTAAAGTTGTCTATAGATTCAATACAATCCCTATCAAAGTACCAATGACATATTACACAGATATAGGAAAAATGTTTCCAAAATTTATATGGAACCATAAACAACCCCAAAAAGCCTCAGCAATTTTGAGAAAGAAAAACAAAGTAGGAGGGGTCACAATACCTGATATCAAACTACATTACAAGATGACTGTAATCAAAATTATCTGGTGCTGATATTAGAACAAACTCATAGACCACTGAAACAAAATAGATAGCCCAGAAATAAACCACTGTCTTTATGGTGAATTAATATTTGGCAAAGGAGGTAGGAGCATAAAATGGAGAAAAAATAGCTTCTGCAATTAATGGTGTTGGGAGATCTGGATAGGTACATGCAAAAAAGAATGATACTAGATCACCATATTACACCACATAAATAATAAACCCAAATTGACTAAAGACTTAAATATAAGCCGTGACAATATAAAAGTCCTAGAAGAGAACATAGGTAGTAAAATTTCAGATACCCCATGCAGCAATATTTTCACCAATATGTACACTATTGCAAGGGATGCAAAGGGAAGAATAAACAAATGGGACTACATCAAATTGAAAAAGCTTCCTCAAGGCAAAGAAAACTTCAGCAAAATGAAGAGAGAATCAACTACATGGGAAGATATACTTGCCAATGATACCTTGGACAAGGATTTGATCTCCAAAAACTCCCACATCAGAAAGACAAACAATCCATTAAAAATGAGCAAAGGACCTGCACAGACACCTCTCCAAGAATAACATATAGTGAGCATATAGACATATGAAAGGATGCTCAACATTACTAGCAATCAGAGAGATGAAGTTACAAACACAATGAGATACCCCTTCACACCAGTCAGATAAGCCATCATAAACAATTTAAACAGTAAGTACTGGAGAGTTTGTGTACAAAGGGAACCCTAGCACACTCTTGGTGGGGATGCAGCGTGCAACAGCCTCTGTGGAAAACAGAACAGAATTTCCTCAGAAACTAAACTTGGAAATGCCTTTTGACCCAGTGATCCCAGTGCTGTGATTGTAGTCTGAGGATCCTGCAACATCAATTCAAAAGAACCTGTGAACCCCAATGTTCATAGCAATATTACTTACAATAGCCAAGTGCTGGTAACAGGGTAAGTGTCCATCAGTAAATGAGTGGATCAAAATATTGTGGTATGTTTACACAATGGAATACTATGCAGCAGAAAAAAGGAAGGGACTCCTATCCTTTGAGACAGCATGGTGGAACTAGGGAGTAACATGCTAAGTGATAAAAGCCAGAGAGTGAAAGATAAATATCAAAAGATCTCACCAGAAGTTCAACCTAGTCAACAAAACAAGCTAGCAAAATAGAACCAGAGGCTTGGAAATAAAGAACTGACAGTGACCAGAAGAGAAGGGCTAGGGGATAATGGGGAAATAAGGGGAGAGGTTAACTCAAGTAACATGTATAAAGGACCCATGGACAGGGACAACTTGGGGGGAGCATTGAATGTTGGAGAGGTAGCATGGACAGGTCAGTGGAATACAATGGGGGTAAAATGGGCACAACTGTAAGTGAACAATAATAAAAAATTGAAAAACTAATAATAAATTATCAAAAATAAATAAAATGTAAAAACGGGCAAAAGAACTGAATAGATATTTTTCTTGATATAGAATGTACAGAGGGCCAATAGAAAATGCTTAACATCCCTAATCATCAAAGTAATGCAAATTAAAACCACAATGTAATATCACCTCACACCTGTCAGAAAATAAATCAACAAACAGCACAGATGGCAAAAATGTTGAGAGAAGATTACTCTCATGAATTTTTTATGAGATCCCAAAGTAGTACATCCACTATGGAAAACAGTATGGAGTTTCTTCAAAAAATTAAAAGTGAAGCTACTATTTGACACTGTAATTCCACTTCTGGGAATATATCTGAAGAAACCCAAAACAGCGATTCAAAGAATATATGCACCCTTATGTTCATTGCAGTGTTATTTATAATAGCCTAGATGTGGAAACATTGTAAGTCCCCATGAGTAGATGAATTGGAAAAAAAAAACTGGTGCATTTACACAATGGAATGCTACTGAGCCATAAAACTGAGGGAAATACCACCTTTGAGGGAGCATGGGTGGACATGAAGTGTATTATGCTAAGTGAAATAAGCCAGTCAGAGAAAGACTGGCTTTTATTTATTTATTTATTTATTTTGAATCTAATGTACAAAATAAACTTGCAAACAAAAGATTAACAGAGGCATTGCTATGTGGACTAGAGTTATAACTATTAGCAGGGATGGTGGCTGGAAGTCTAGTGAGAAAAAGTGAATGAATTAAGCAAATAATATATAAGTAACATGTATTATAGTCTGTCCAGAAAAAGTCCAGCCACCACTAATATAACAAGAACAATTTGCAGACATTGATGTTACCTGACAGCCAAGGAGAGTGAACTGGAATATGTATGCATGAGCAATGACCACGCCACTCACTTCTTACACTTTTCAGAGGAATTGAAGAATCAGTGAAAATGATAAATTTATTAAGTTTTAAATCTAACCCCTTAAACACCCCCTGGCAGATCAATTAACTTGTGGCCATAAAAAAAAAATGGAACCTCTGGTAATGGATTTATGTCATTAGAACTATGCCATTGAAGAAGAAGCTTCATCAGTTCTGATGGAGGAAGGATAAAAAACCTAAACAACCTAACCCTACATCTACAAGACCTGGAGGAACAACAACAAACAAAGTCCAGAGAAAACATAAAGAAAGAAATAACCCAGATCAGAGCAGAATTAAATGATATTGAGACTAAAAGAACATTTCTAAGGATCAATAAATCCAGAATCTGGTTCTTTGAGAAGATAAACAAAATCAGCAAGACCTAAGAGGACTCATCAAGAAAAAAAGAAAGAGGACTCAAATAACCACAATCAATAATGAAAGAACAGACATTGCAACTGATACCATAGAAATATAAAGGATTGTAAGAAATTATTGTGAAGAACTATATGGCAAGAAATTTGAAAACCTAGGTGAAATGGATAAATTTCTAGAAAAATGTAGTCTTCTAAAACTGAATGAAGAAGCAGAAAGCCTGAACAGACCATAAACAGCTGATGAAATTGAAGCAGTCATCAAAAACTCCCATCAAAGAAAAATCCTGGACTGGAGAATTCACAGGAGAATTTTACAAAACATTAAAGGAAGAGCTAAACCCTATACTTTTCAGACTATTCCAAAAAATCTAAGAAGAGGGAAGACTCCCAAACTCTTTTTATGAGGCCAGCATCATCCTAATCCCCAAATCAGACAAAGACACACGAAAGAAACAAAACTACAGGACAACATCAATGATGAACACGGCTGCTAAAATCCTCAACAGAGTACTGGCAAAACACATTCAGCAATATATTAAAAAGGTTATATTTATGATCAAGTGGGATTCATCCACAGGATGCAAGGATGGCACAATATTTGCAAATTATTAAACATAATACATCACATAAAGGAAAGACAAAAATTACCTGATCATATCGATAGTAAAAAAATTTGTTAAGGTGAAGCACCTATTTATGATAAAAAACACTCAGGAAAGTGGGAATAGAGGGAGCATTCCTCAACATAATAAAGACCATGCATGAGAAACCTATGCCAGCATCATACTCAATGAGCAAAAACTAAAAGCTTTCCCACTAAGATCAGGAAAAACACAAGGATGTGCATTTTCACCATTTCTATTCAACATGGTATTGGATGTTCTGGCCACAGTGATCACACAAGAAAAAGAAATAAAAAGCTTCCTAATTTGAAAGGAGGAAACAAACTCTTGTTGTTTGCATATGACAAGATAGTGAATACAGAAAACCCTATAGACTCCACCAAAGAACTATTTGACATAATAAGTGAAATTGGTAAAACAGCTAGATACAAAGTCAATATTCAGAGTTCAAAAGTATTTTTGTACACCAACAATGACATATCAGAAATAGAAATCAGGAAAAAATACCATTGGCTGTAGCAAAAACAAAAATGAAATACCTAGGAATAAATCTAATCAAGGATATAGAAGAATTGTACTCAGAACACACAACACTGATGAAAGAAATTAAGAAAGGCACAAATATGTGGAAGTATATATCATGCTCATGTATTGGAAGAATTAACATCACCACAATGTCCGTACTACTAAAACAATTTATATATTCAACACAAGCCCTATTAAAATATCAATTACATATTTCACAATAAGAACAAACATTTCAAAAATACATATAGACCCATAAATGACCCCAAATAGCCACCACAATTTTGAGAAAGAAAAACAAAGTCAGAGGGATCACAATACTGGACTTCAAAATATATTACAAGTCCACAGTAATCAAAACAGTCTGGCACTTGCATAAAAAGAGACACATAAATCAATGGAAAAGAACAGAAAGCCCAGAAATAAACCCAAGTCTCTATGGTCAATTAATATTTGACAAAGGGTGCAGAAGCATAAAATGGAGTAAAAATAACCTGTTCAACAAATGGACAGTAACCAGAGGTGTGTGGGGAAGGAAATAAAGAGGAAAAGAAGGAAAATTGTGGGAAATAAACATGCATAAAGGACACATGGACAAAGTCAAAGGTGGGTAGGATTGAGTATGGGAGGAAGGGGTAGTCCGGTGGGGGAAAGTGACAGTGGCAGTATGGAGACAATTGCATTTGAACATTAATAAAAATGAATAAAAAGAATAAAAGTAAATATGTAATCTATATAATAAGAATGAAAATACCAAAAATAATCTGTTTTTGGAATATGAGTGAAATGAAAGAAGAAAATCAAAATGCAATATGAAAGGGAACACAAAAATCAAACAATAAAAGCAAACAAAATAAAAAACTAATTAACCAGAAAGAAGAGAAGTAAAAAAAACAAACCATTCAAGTTCGGAAGGTTATTAAAGTGAAATTTGTCTCAACTGTTGGTGTTTGCCTTCTGACTTCTTTCCAGATCTGTCTCTGGATTTCTCACAGCTCCAATCTTATGATCTTACTCTTGAAAAAAAAAAAAATAGCCTCCTGCTGACTATAAACCTGCCAAGTGGCTTTTGCAGGTCTTCCCAGATCTTGCAGGCCAAGGGTGGCTGAGCTGTTTCTATTCCTTTTCCATGGCTCAGCAAGATGGAAGCTCTGTCTGAGCTACAATAATCACAGATACCAAGTTTACAGCCCATGCCTTCAGAGCACTTTATGACCTGCTCAGTCCACTCAGTGCATATGAACCAGGCCACTGCAGATAGTCCACCTCATTTTGCAACCCTTTGATCCCTCGGTGAGGTGCACTGAGTGGGAACAAATTGCGCCCCCCGCCTCCCTCTTTGTTGGCCTAGGTGCTGCACACCTGAAGTCCCTTCAGGGCAGCTCAGTTTCCCTATGGAAAGAAGTCTATCTGGGCACTGCTAGCTCTCCGAGCCCCTGCTGCCTCCCTTTGATCAGTCCATGAGGTGCCCTGAATGAGAGTAAATCCCACCCCCACTCCTCCCTCTTTGCTGGCCCATTTGCTGTGCACCTGAGCATCCTGCGTGTGAGAAGTATTTATGTGGGTGCTGTCTCTGTGTTTTCAAGGTCCTTGCACAGTGGCTGAGATCTTCTTTTGAGAGAATTTCCCTTTGGTGTAGACTGCCATTTCTAACAGGCACCCAACTTTCTACAGGGTGCAACTCTCTGACCAGTCCACAGTCTGAGTCCCCTTGAGACTCTGCCCGTCTCTTTCCCCATCTTCAGATGTCACCTGGCTCCCTCATTTCTCTGGTAGGTCTCAGGTTGTGACTGCTGCTCCAGCAGGTGACCACTACCTCAGACTGTGACCACCATCCCAGCCAGTGCCACCAGTTGTGTGTCTATTACTGCCTCCTTATCCCCCCCAGCAACTTTAAGAATCCAGATCTCTCCAGGCACAGGTCTATGATTTCTCCACTCTGGGAGGGGAGGGAGCAGCTAAGGTGCAATCACTGACCCAGCGCTTTTCCAACACTCCTGCTGCAGCCCTAGTCTCCAGTGCAAAGCCTGGGGACTTTCCCATGGGCCTGCAAAACCTCATTACCATCTATTTTTAAGTGTCCTCTGCTCCTGTTGGCTTCTGAACTTCGTATCAGCTTGGATCCTGTTGACTGTTCACTCTGTTGTTTGGAAGATTAGCTAGGTGTCCCAGTTGGGTGCAGGAACAAGTGGGTTCAGCTCCTACCTTCCTTGCTGCCATATTCCCAACACTGAACATTTTTTTAAAATGACTTTTCAAATTATAAATTTGACACTTTGAAACCATGGTAGAAATTTTTATGATAATCACTGTTTCATTATTTAAAATTTATTAACTGCCTGTAAGATTCATATCATCAAAGATTTATGAGAAGTGAAGTTGACATTCTCGAGCTCGGCTCAAAAGCGTGCTATACCTTTAACTATTTTTGTAAAATCAAAATTTAACACAATTGTTAAGGTAGTAAGTGCTTTGACCTTGACTATCCATTTCCCTACCTCTCCAAAGTTTCAGTTCCTTGAAACTTCTACCTGTTGGCTCTTTGCTAAAGACCATGGCTTTGCCCTTCTGTTCCTGCCTCCATTTTCCCCCTTTCCTTTTTCACAAGCCATGGAATATATCTATATCATTACCTCTCACACAAAAACTTAGCAACCTCACCTTGCAAACTTAATCCATTCCCACCTGATTAATAATACCTTGAGAGACTGACATACTACCAATGTCAGAGCAGCCAGTGCTGTGGTTCTGTGTGTAATTGTTATACTCATAGGCAAGTAAGTATTGGACATATGACCACAATTCAATGTGCCAATGAGAGTGCCTTCCCAAGTACACAAATTGAGGATGTTTATAACATTTTGCTGGTGTTGGTGAAAATACCAATCAAGAAATGACTCTTATGTCTTTGTGAATATTTATATAATATTGCCTAATATAATTTTCAAGGATGATAATGACTGGGATGAACTTTTCAGGGCTGCTGTAAGGGAGATGACATCTAATAGTGCTGGGGACTGGGAAAATTAACTTCTTTTTAAAATTTTAAAAAATATTGTTCAATTAAAGTTGTCCCATTTCTCTCCATTATTTTCCCCTGCCCTATCCAACCCCCACCTCCCACATTTAGTCCTTCCTCAGACAATTGTCTTAGTCCATGGATCCTGTATACATGTTCCTTCACTTGACCCTGAAAAAGTAATACCTTACGTCTGCTTATTAATATTTATCTGTGAACAAGATAAAGTTCAGGTAATGATTTCAGATATGCAAAACACTTCTGGATAACTTGTGCAGGTCTTCGTTTATTAATATTTTTCTGTGAACAATATGAAGGTGAGGTAGTGATTTCACAACCACAAAACACTTCTGCATAACTTATCCAGATGAATATGACATTTGTCTCAAGAGACATATGAACCACTAAACTTTTCCTAAGGACTCACTAAAGAATTTGTCCTTCAAGGTTTTTCCTTCTTAAGAATGATTATATTTATATTTGTAAACTTAACCCTTCCCAACTTCTTTCTTATACTTGGGCATGCTCAAGCCCACACCTGTTGCTAAGTAACAATTCTGCTATATTTGTACTTCTCTAAAAATATATCAAAGGTTCAATTTTGGATTTTCACCATATTTCAATCTTCTTGATGTAAGGGATATCACTTACTTACAAGATTTTCAGTAAGGCAACCCATGAGGAAAGTTATTTAAAAAGAACAAAACATCTAGTGCAAAAGAAGCTCACATCTGCATTTTAGGGCTGGCTTGTAGAATTATCTCACACTTTGAGAATTCTCACTAATGCAAAGAACCCAGGTGTCACATCTATCATGAGCTGTGTTCAAAACTGTCATGTTCATAACAGAAATTCTGCTTTAGCAATGCAAGCAACTTATGCTCAAAAGAACACATAAAAATACAAAATGGTACACAGAGGGCACTCTTCTAAATCAAATTTATATTCTTTTACAAGTAGACTACATTTCTAAGTTGTGCTAAGAGGGTATCTTAACCACCTGTCTTTTACTTTTCAGTTGCCTCTCAGGGAGGGTTATCTGATATAAGAAGGAAAACATTTTTATTTTATAAATAGAAAGGACATCAAAATACATTTTATCTAAAAACGAATACTAATGAGCAAAATGAACCTAAATTGTGGTAAAAATGTTAGCCAAAATATATTCATTATTATCAGTCTTAGTCAGTCATGTGGTATTTTAAATTTAAGAACAGCTTGAGGCTGTCACTAAATTTGGACTATTGAAGATGTCTTCATACTCAGGGTTTGCATTTCCAGGGAATAAGCAAGACAAATTTCCCTACTCTGTGTAAAAGAAAGACTTAAATTACCTGGAAGGAAGCCTCCCTGTGTGTGCTATTTCAGGTTCAAACACCTCCCTTTCTCTACACCACTACAACTGCTTCCATGGGTCAAAAACATAGTGTTTACAAGTCTAGAGGTGAATTGCCTGGGTTTGAATATTGAATATTTCCAAGGGACTATGACATTTAGCAAATCACCTAACTTTCCTTTCTCTCAGTATCATTACCTATAAGCAGACAATAATAAAGCTCTTGGAACTTTGTAAGGGTCAACTAAATAAAGTGAAAAGTTCTACGGTGAGTGCTCAGTGTACAGGTAAATACATATTAGCTATTAATAGAAATGCCCAAAACATTTTCTCTGAGCCTTTGTTATACAACAGACCAATCACAATACTTGATTTCAGTCCATTGCGTGTGTATCATAATCACCTCTAAACATTGTAATGTTTTTTGTAGAAAGCATCTTTAATTTCATCCAGCACAGTGCCTAAAATGATGCTTTTTGTTTTGAACAAATGAAGGATTCTCTTTTGTACCACGTGTTGAAAAATATCCAGGATTCAGAACAAGATAGAAAAGTAGGTGGAAGCTGGATCTATCTCCTCCCATTGGCATATAAAAATTACAAATAAATTATAGAACAATCAACCTGGATAACCATTTAAAAACTACCTGCACAAAAATTGTATAACCAAGAATATACAGAAGCCATGTTGAGACTGGTAGGAGAGACTAAGACATGAAACAGTCTGGCCTTTCATATACATGCAGCAGGTGAGAAATCTGGAGAGATATCTCAACAAAAAGCAACCCCTCCAAAAGACCAAAGGGTCACAGTTTCACACTGTGTTCCCAAGGCTAGAGTAAGAGTGGTGGGAAGAGGAACACACATAACATGGATGTAAAAATTAGAGAAGATTCTCTGTCCAGATGATATGAAAGGCTGCTAAAAATACAGCCCTACTCTTAGAGGAGTCATGCACAAACTCTCACTTACAGGCTCCAGCAGAGAAATGGTGGTTCAGGTAGTGCCAGAGTAATACAGGGAGAGACTGAGTTGTGGATTGAAGGAAAGGGCTGGAGGGAAAATAGCCAATATCCCTGTGTTAAATCCCTCTACTGCACTGACCAAGGATGTCATATATCCTGGATCAAGCATTGTTCTCATGCAACATTAGCCTAAGAATCAAGATTTAGCTTCACTCTGTTGACTCCCTGAAGTCCATACTACTCAAATTGTTTATGGTTATAGACTCTGCCAGCAGCAAGCTCCTCAGTCAAATGGTGCAGCCTTTCTTTAAAAACTTTTGACCAAAGTGTTGCAGGTTCAATTCCCAGTCAGGACACATGCCTGGGTTGTGGGCTAGGTCCCCAGTAGGGGGCCCATGAAAGGCAACCACACATTGATGGTTCTCTCCTTCTCTATCTCTCTCCTGTTCCTTCTCTCCAAAAAATAAAAATAAATAAATAAAATCTTAAAAAATAAAAGAAAAAAAACTTTTGAATAATTCTGGCTAAGCTTGGAGGCAGGAGAGCTTTGTGTTTCAGAAACAAAAGGAAAGAAACTCAGTTGTGTGGCTTCAGGGTAAGGGTTGTCTTCCCACATGCTTGACAAGCTCTGACTTTCCTGTATTAAGTCCTCTCTCCACACAAGTAAATCTTAATCTGCCTTAAGCTGATGAAATCTACTAGCTTCACTTTGATTATTACTTAAGACCCTGCCTCACTGCAAAAGTTGGCAGGTCTCAGATGGGTGATGGCTGATTTTGGTCTACACTGAGACACGCCAAGTGACCACAGACCCAAAACTGGCACCAAGTTTGATTCTGTAATAACCTGGTGAACAAAACTCACTCTTACCTGGTGACTCCCTGAGAACCTATGTCAGGAAACTTGTGTACTACCCAAGGGTCTTTCAGTGGCTGAGTATAACAAGCAGCCAGCAGACTTTGGTGTGTATTTGGGGTCTCTTGGGGAACTTTGCTGACCTACTCCAGGCCAGTTACTGTGGCAATTGGCTTTGGTATACATCTTTGTCCCTGCCCCATGCACCCAGGCTCAGCAGGGGTAGCTACCAATTGCTAATTGCTTTGTAGTTCAAAACAGGTAGCCCACAGTGGGTCACAGGCAGTGTCTGATATTGACCTGCAGCAGACACCCTTCCAAGAGACCTCAGAGCTAACATACCCAGTGACTGGTTTCAAACCACAACACAACAAGTCCTTATCATCTCCACAAGCAACACACCCAATGGAAGAACTCAACAGCAACCCAACCTTGCTTCATGAGATCAGCCCTCACATAGCAGCTTGTATGTCTTGGTCATTGTTGATCCTTACACCTAGCTAGAATGAGAATCAACCTTAATTATGGATGTACCAAGAGTAAATGAAATGCAACTACAACACAAGAGGGTCACATAACAGGCACAAGGGTTATTCCTGAAGGACCTAGCTCAGGTGATCAGGATGATTGTGCTACTGAACCCCTCAAGACACCTCCTACTACATAAAGCCACCATGCCAAGACTGGAGGATGAAACAAATATACCTAATACTAACAAACACAAAGATGTAGCCAAATGGGAAAACAATCAAACAAAAAATGTCCAAAAAGAAATAACAAGAAAAAAAACATAAATGTAATAGAAGAAAGCAAACAACCAAATACAAAATCCAAAACAATGGTTATAAGGGTATGCAAAAAAAAACCTTAGAACTTCAACAACATTAAAAAAAACATAGAAACTGTTGAAAAATGTCAGAAATAAAGAATATGATAACCAAAGAGAACAATACACTAGATAGAATCAACAGCAGATTAGATGAAGCAAAGGATCAAATCAGGTATTTGGAAGACAAGGTAACAAAACACATCTAATCAGAACAACAAAAATAAAAATAATTTTTAAAATGAGGATAATTTAATGAACATCTGGGACAACATCAAACATAAAAACATCCAAATCATAAGGGTAAATAAAAAGACAGAGAGCAAGGAATTGAGAACCTATTTAAAGAAATAATGACTAAAAACTTTGCTAACCTGGGAAGGGAAAAAAACACAGGTCCAGGAAACACAAAGAGTCCCGAGTAAGAGAAATCCAAACAGGCCCACACCAAAATGTATCAGAAATACAATGGCTTATTGGAGAGTGACATCAGAAGGATGGCATGAGAGATCACCTTGATCTCTCCCATTAGTTTCAACAACTTAAACAGCTATAATTCAACAAAGGATGTCCTCCTTGATACGCAAACACATCTAAGATATCCACACATTGAAACATCTAAAGGTGAGCAAGTGGGAGCAAATCAGGCAGATAAAGAGGGAGAAAAGCTGAGATAAGCCAGGACACAGCCTTGAAGCAAGGAGCTCAAGGCAGTTCTTAGCTGGGAGAGGGGAGGAATTCCTGCAGGAGTGGACAGTACAAATTGCAACTGAGCCTAGTTCCCTGGGCAGGAATGAAACACAGACTTGTGGCCTTGGTTCTTTGGCAATCAGTATTTGGACAAACAAAGCCACTGAGTCAGGCCACACCTATGAGGAGATGACAGTAAAAAAAATTACAGCATAGGTCACCTGTATTCTAAAGATACAATCATTATCATTATGTGTTGAAATGCAAAAACAAAAACAGAAAATGTGCATTTATTATATTTATATAATATGATTTTTAGTTACTTTCAGTCGCAATCTATAAATTGTTAAAGAAATATAAAAACATAACAAAAATATTTTCTTTTCAAATAACAGAAACATGGATATTGCTAAAATACAACAAAAATGTCTTGAACATTATTTAGTCAGAATATTCAATAGTTGGCTTTCCAAAACATTTTAAAGTCATTTCAGATAATATTTCTATGCTCAAAGCATAAATACTTTTCACAACATTTGCAAAAATATTTTGATAAGTTATTCATACTGTATGTATAGCGCCTAACATATCTTTTTCTTTTTCTGCTTTTTGAGGAATCTGTATCTATGTCATCATTAAAATTTCCTTCAATTTGTATTTGAAATTGATGAAGTTTCAAGTGTAAAGGTTTATACACACCTGTAGAGATTTCTGAAAACCTTTTTATTTGTTCTGACACTAACTGTATTGCCAGATTTCTAATAAATATTCTGCTCTTTATTTTCACATTGCTGTTCAGTATATAAATAGTCTGCACATTTATTCTTGCAATATTTAAAATTATATAAAATATAACCATAGACCATCTTCTGGTGTTCCTGGCAACATTATATGTAAGTATCATTTGGTCCACAGTGTCAACACCTGGCTTCATTTGGTTATTATATCTTATTATATCAGGTTTTTGTGAATCGAACTTTAAGGCATCATCAAAATGCCTAGTTGAAAGTAAAGTTCACTTTTCCCTTTTTGCATATATGAGATACAAGTGTGCAATCTTCACCAAAGGCAAACAAATGGATTGTGGGGTGTGTTTTTAGAAGACACAAATTCAGGGAGTAATTGGAGTTTATTCTTACCAAAAATACCTACATATGAAAGTTGCTTCTTTTTCAAGTTGGAAATAACATTTATATCAGTGAACCAGTTATCTGCTATACTATTATATGCTGATGAAATGGATTCTGCAAGTCTCTTCATTATGTCTTCTGGTTTATTACTAATCAAGTGAGGGCCATTGGGCTACATACCAGCATATATTTCAAGATTTCCTGTGTAAAGTGCTTTTGAATCAACCATCCGTAGTGCATAAATCCTGCAAATTTAGTCAATTGCCACAATGTAAACCAGCTAGATATGAGGCCTAAAATGCTTTAAATTCAGTTTTATCTATCCATATAGCATCTTTTTCTCATGAAAACCAGCTCAAGATAGAATTGTGTGTTTATTTGTATATAATAAAGATTAGATCTGAAATATCATTTGTGCTAAAGCAGTTTCATGTTTCAAGGTCTGTCTTGGCATTTTTTTGTGTTTGGTCAAACTAACTGAAGTTGACACAAAATATTCTGTGGCTGTTTTCTAATTTGTCTTCTTACTGGATTTCTTTCTCTATTTTGATTATTTATCCTTTCAAACAATACTCTACATTTATGTCTAATGCATCTATACTCTCTTCACTGGAAATATCTTGCTCAGTATACAAATCTTTTGAACAAACTTTGACATAATTTTCATCTTCTAAATCACTTTGATTTTCACACTCAGCTCTTATTCTCATCATTGGACTCAAAGTAGCATTTGCTGAAGTTCTTCAATATCACTTGGATTCTGAAATCAATATATTTTTCCAGGCACTTTCAATGTTAAGTTAAAACAAAAATCACAACACTGACTTTGAAGTTGGCCAAACAAAACAAAACGAAACACACACACACACAAGCACAAACACACACACACACAACTACACCAACACTAACTTTGGCATTCTCGTTTTCAGTCAGATACGAATTTACTATTGAATATCATACACCCTTATAAAACACATGTTACAGCCAAACTGATGGATTGAACATTATGGCTTAATATTAACCACATACAAATGCACAGATAGTCATGACCTTGAACATATGCACCAAATATATGTAACAATATTTAAGAGTGTGTTATTTGTATTTCTCAGATTAGGGGTGACCTATGCAGGGTTGAGCCCTCTCAACTAACCCTTTGGTTCAGGCTCTAGAACATATTACGTGCAAAACCAAGAACTGATACTAAAGAATTCATTTTTCCCTGAGTGTCAAGCACATTCTGTGACTAATTCGAGGTTCAGTGGAAGTGCAGGGGGTATGCCATGGAGAAACACTTGCCCCCAATGATTAGAGGGTGAACCAACAAAATAGATGGCAAGGTTCCTCCAGCTCACACACTTTCATGGTTCATAGCTAATGCCAGTGGCTTCTGGTTGCAGAGGACAACATTGGAATGTCACTGACTTCGAACCACTTCACATACTACATTCCCCAGAGGGGTTGGTCCACTGTGACAAGAGCACCTGGATCATAAGGGAGGCAACCACCTTTTCAGAGAACTCAGGTAGTTTTTCATCACCCTACTGAAACCCGAAAAGCCAAAAAAAAAAAAAAAAAACATGAGAGAAAAAACAAACTTCTGATTCAGTGCCACCTACTGGAAACCATAGAAAAACTTCCTCTTATCAATCTGCTAGAGAAGTGTCTCTAATACATAGATATCTAGACAGAGAAGGAATCCATCAAATACCATGAATGACCAAGGTAACAAGGCAGCTCAGAAAGAATATGAAAACTCCCTAGAAAATAAAATTAAGACATGGAATATATGACTTAGATGACAGAGAATTCATTATTGTTGTTCTGAAAAAAGTCAATGAGATGCAAGAAAACTAAGGCAATTTAATAAGCTCAGAAAACAAATCAATGAACAAAATAAACACTTTACCAAAGATATTGAAACTTAAAAAAATGACCAAATAGAAATTCTGGAGATGAAGCAGTCATTAAGAGAGACAAAATATGAACTGGCAGGTACAGGATAGAGCAGACCAGATAGAACAAAGATTTAGTGATATCAAAGATAGAAATCTAGAAATGACTCAGAGATAAGAGAGAGAATTGAGCAGAGAAAAAAATGAAAGAGCTTTACTAGAATTATCTGAACCCATCAGAAAGAGCAATATAAAAATATTAGGCATATCAGAAGAAGAGATGAAGAATAGAACAGAGAGGCTATTCAAACAAATAGTTGACAGGAACTTCCCAAACCTATGGAAAGAGCTAGATTCTCAAATATAAAATGCAAACAGAACACCTAATTACCTCAACCCTAAGAGGTTTTCTCCAAAACACAATGTGTTAAACCTGTCTACCATTAATGACAAAAAAGAATTCTCAAGAAAGTAACCTATAAAGGAAAGCTGATTAGGTTACCATTGAACATCTCCACAGGACTCTACAAGCTAGAAGAGCGTGGACCCAAATATTAAAACTACCGAAAGAAAACAAATTACCAGTAAAAATAATATATCCAGCAAACTTATCCTTTAGACATAATGCAGAAATAAATACCTTCCCAGATATATAGAAGTTGAGGGAATATATCATCATATCCTCATTGCAAGAAATAATTAAGGGGGTGATTCTAACTATAACAAAGAACAAAAAGTCACAAAACTATGAGTAATATCACCAACAAACATACAGCCTAAACAGATAATTTATAATAACAGAGAAAACCATAAAATGGGTGGAGGTAAAGGTCTTAATTTTCAAAGAAGGATGGAGATCAGAATCATTCAAAAGAAAAAGGACTACTGTATGTTTATAAAAATATTTTTCCCTAAGTGTAATCACAATAGACTTCTAGCCAAGATGGTGGTATAGGCAGATACACTTTGCTTCCTTGCACAACCAATAGAAGGACAACAAATTAAAATAAATAACCAGAACTACCAGAAAGTTGAACTATATGGAAGAGTGATGACCAAGGAGTTAAAAAAGAAACATTCATTCAGACT
Organism: Carollia perspicillata; assembly: GCA_004027735.1. Taxonomy (NCBI): domain Eukaryota; kingdom Metazoa; phylum Chordata; class Mammalia; order Chiroptera; family Phyllostomidae; genus Carollia; species Carollia perspicillata. Next base: position 3,213 of record PVKM010007595.1, on the reverse strand, counting down.
GCATCACAATGCAGTGAGGTGGGTTACCCCGCCTTGGTGAATGCCTAACGTTCCACTCCTTAAACCGTAACAGGCATGCCAAATCAAAGAAATATGGCCCAAATGAAAGAACAGATCAAACTACAAAGATAAAACTAAGTGATGAAGAGATAGCCAACCTATCAGATGCAGACTTCAAAAAACTGGTAATCAGGAAATAGTTGAATATGGTTGCAAAATAGAGGAAAAAGCGAAGGCTATGCAAAGAGAAATAAAAATATACAAGTAATCAACAGTAAAGGGAAGGAAACTGGGACTCAAAGCAATGATGTGGAGCAGAGAGAAGAAATAAACATTCAACCAGAACAGAATGAAGAAACAAGAATTCAAAAAAATGAGGAGAGATTTAGGAAACTCTGGGACAACTTTACACATTTCAACACCCAAATCATAGAAGTGCCAGAAAGAGAAAGGGAACAGCAAGAATTTGAAAAATTAATGGAGAGAAAGAAATAGACTTCCTCATTCTGGTGAAAGAAATAGACTTCCAGAAAGTTCAGGAAGACCAGAGTTTCCCAAAGAAATTGGGCCCAAGGAAGCACACACCAAGGGACATCAAAATTACATCACCCAAAATTAAAGATAAGGAGAGAATCTTGATAGCAGCAAGAGGAAGGGAGAGAGTTACCTGGAAAGGAGTTCTCATAAGACTATCAGCTGATTTCTGAAAAAAAACCTCATGGGAAAGAACGGGAGGGAAAGAAGTATTTGAAGTCATGAAAGACAATAACATACAATCCAAGATTACCCTATCCAACAAAGCTATTATTTAGAATGGAAGGACAGATAAAGCGCTTCCCAAATAAGGTCAATTTAAAGGAGTTCATCATCACCAAGGCTTTATTATATGAAATGTTAAAAGTACTTATCTAAGGACAAGATGATAAAAATATGAAGAGTAAAATGACAACAAACTTCACAACTCTTCACAAGTGAACTGAAACAAAACAAAAAACAAAACCAAGCTAAGCAAAGAACTAGAACAGGAACAGAATCACAAATATAGAGATCACATGGATGGTAATCAGTAGAGAGGAAGATGGAGGAGAATGGGTGAAAAGGTACAGGGAATAAGAAGCATAAACTGTAGGTACAAAATTGACATGGGGCAGTTAGGAATAGTATAGGAAATGGAGAAGCCAAAGAATTTATATGTTCCACCCACAGATATGAACTAAGGAAGGGGATGCTGATGGGGTGTGGGGGATTCAGCGTGTAGGGGAATAAATGGGAGAAAAAATTGGGACAACTGTAACAACATAATCAATAAAATATACTTAAAAATTTAAGAATGGTTAAGAAAAATGTATGTCACCTAACCAAAAAAAAAATGTCTTAATGACAACACACATCCAAAAATATTTTTTAAAAAAACCCTGAGACACATTACTTATGAAAATAGGAAACAGAGGGAGACATTATGAAATGCCACAAAAAAAAAAACCAAAAACCAGAACATAATTCAAAGAAACAATGGAGGCACAGATCTATCAGAAATCAAAAGATAAAATGACTATGGGAAATCTTCATCCAACAATAATTACCCTAAATATAAATGGACTGATCTCAGCAATGAAAAGGTGCTGAGTAGCAGATTGGATCATAAAATAAAATCCAATCATATGCTTCCTTCAGGAGACACAGCTAAGCTTCATAGACAAGGATAGGCTTAAAGGGAACAGGTGGATAATGATTGCCAAGCAAGTAACATCTACAGAAAAGCAAGTGTGGCCATACTTAAAAATGAAAAATTAGATTTCAAGATAAGAAAGGTAAAGAGAGACAAATATAGACAATTTATGATAATAAAGGTGACACTACAGCAAGATGATATAGCATCCTTCAATATATATGCACCTGATCAGTGTACATGGAAATACATAAAGTAACTACTAAAAGAATTAAAGGGAAAAACTGACAAAAATGTAATCATAGTTGGGGATCTAAATACTCTTTTAACAGTTCCAGATAGATCATTCAAACAGAAAATCAATAGAGAAATATCAGTCTTAAATGATACATTAGATCAAAAGGTCATGATTGAAATTTACATAGACTTTTATCCCAGAATGATGTGGACACTGGCCTGAAATTTCTGAGTCATTATGGATGAAACAAGACATTCGCATGGACTACCAAGACCAGTGTAGGAAAAGGTACAGCATGGCTTTTCTCTCAAGGGGAGCAAAAGCTGCGGCCTCTGCCAGCACAGGCCTTTATTGTGTTTCTCTGCACATTACATTATGGTCCTCATTTACTATGCACAGGTTGCTTCAGGTGGTTACATTTTACAGAAAACAAAGGAGCCAATGCTGCTAATTTCATCACAGAAGAGGGATATTTGCAAATGAAAAGGCTAAAGTGGTTGAACTGTCTACACTCATCCTTGTAAGGGTTAGCATGGATTTTAGGAAGTTATTCTGCAGTAAATGTTTGCCACTGGAGGCTGGGCCCACGCCTCACAGAATGATCTCCTACATCCCCTTGTTTTTAGTTAGGACCACTGTAGATCCCACAAAGCTTACGACTTTCTGGTCTCTCACAGGACCCTCAGAAAATAATTCACAAATGTGTCAAAGTACACAGAACATTATTACAATCTGTAAGCAACTAGTGGTTCCAAAGATCCACATCCTCAGATTAAGCCCATCAATCATTGTCAGGCAGTAATGATCAAATAGATAACATTCAAAGAACTCTGGGGGCCTATTTTTGAGTCAGGGTCAAATAGCTAAAGTGCCACAAAACTTTAGGGAAGCAAACTCATTTCAGGCTTGGACCTTTATTATTTCAATTGAGGGTATTAGCAAAGTAGGTTTCCTAGGATTTTATGCTTTCCTTCTTAGGCCTGATTTCCCTGGGGAACCTACCCTTTCCAGCACAGGGCTGCACCCACCTCTAGCATTGTTTCAGGCTTAGATTGAGCAGGGGAAGTAAGGCAGCCAAGAGATTAGGAGACTTCTTGCAGACAGAATGGGGACTCAGTCTAAGTCAAAGCCGAGGGGCGAGGGTCCATTACTCTATTTTTCTACAGCCCCCCAAGTCCTTCCCTGAGGGCCTCCATGTGATCATGCCTGTCCTAGGTTGATCATCCCTTGAGGAATCTTACCTGTCACTGGCTAACCAACCAAGTATTGGGGGTCAGGAAGGATGAAGTAAAAGGAGCAGAGGTGG
>PVKM010007594.1:0-41095 GCA_004027735.1 Carollia perspicillata | reverse complement strand
TGGCTAACAGATACACAAAAAGGTGCTCAACATCATTAATTATTAGGGAAGTGCAAATCAGAGCAGATGAAGAGATTAGTCAAAGAATATACATGCATAGGAAAAAAGCCCGCCATGAGATATCACCTCACGCCCATTAGAATGGCTGGGTGACAGGCAGGATTTCACTGTGGGCGGTGGGCACACGGTGCAATATGAAGATCATGCATCATAGAATGTACACTTGAAACCTACATAATGGTATTGACCAATGTCACCTCCAGAAATTTCATACAAAGTAAAAAAGATAAAAGGTAAATGTTGGCGAGAATGTGGATGAAAAGGAACTTTTATGAATTGTCAGTGAGAATTTAAATTAGTACCACCACTGTGGAAAACAGTATGAAGTTTCCTCATAAAATTATAAATAGAATTACCACATGATTGAGCAAACTCTCTTCTGGGTATATATCCAAAGGACATGAAATAAGTACTTCGAAGAGATACCTGCACTTTCATGTTTATTGTATCATTATTCATGATAGCAAAGGCGTAAAAACAACCTATTGATGGAGGAATGGATAAAGAAATTGTGACACACACACACACACAGACACTGAAATGTTATTCAGACTTTAAGAAAAGTAATCCTGTCACTTGTGACATTGTGGATGAATCTGGAGGACACAATGCTAAGAGAAATGGACCACACGTGGACAAAACCAACGCAGGGTAGGATCAAGGTGGGGAGGTGCGGATGGCTGGGGTTGTGGGGGAGTTGTGCAGAGAAAATGGAGACAACCGTACTTGAACAACAATAAAAAGAAAAGTGTAGAAAAAGAAAAGGGAAAAAAAAGAAAAGGAACCAGACTCGGGAAGAAATGATTTCACCTACACGTCGAATCTAAAATAGTCAAATTCATAGATGCAGAGGGTAGAATGGTCGTTACCAAGGGCAGGGCGGTGGGGCGAATGGGAAGATGTTGCTCCAAGTGTGCAAAGCTGTGGGTATGTAGGAGGAATACATTCTAGAGATGTAACAGACAGCATGCTGGCTGTAGTTAATAATGCTGTGGTGTATTCCTGAAATGTGCTAAGACAGTGGATGTCTGGGCTCTCATGACCATGAAAAAGGTAACTATATAAGAGATGACTACAGTAATCATTTCACTATGTAAATGTATATCAAAATATCATATTGCACACCTTAAAATGTATGCAGTTTTTATGAAAACAACATAAAGTTGGGTTGTCTGGCTGAGAACTGGGTGTAGGCATGTTGCCACTGAAAAGTCCAGAGGGAGGTTCTTTCCACTTGGTCAGGATGTGATAAGTTAGGGGTTCCCTCGGATTTGAAATGCTCCTCCCAGGACCTGTGGGGGATCCTTTCAGATTGTTCACCTCATAAGCTCGGGTCTTTGTCCCTGGCTGTTCCCTCTATTGGAATGCTTATTTCCAGGTCACTCCATGAATAAGTGACTTCAGGTAGGTTTTGGCTCCAAACTGCACATTGGAGCAAGGTCATTGCTAACTGCATGGTGCAGAACACCACAGCTTCCCTGAGCCTGGGATCACTGCCCTCTATTTTCCTCCAAAGCACTGCCACCACTCAAGAGGTATATTTGTTTACTCATTTATCTAATATCTTCTGTTAGAATATAACCTGCTGCCTATGAAGGCAGAGATTTTTGTCCATGCTGTTCACTGGGATAGCCTTGAGCTTAGAATAGTGCCTGGCACATAAAAGGCACTGGCTAGCTGTTGCATGAACAACAATATAGATACTGTCACCTAGCCTACAAAGCTACCTGCTCTCTCACTCATCTGCCAGGACCTTGCTCCCTGTTATCTCGAGTGCCCAGTGTGCCTGTGGACCCTGCTTAGGTCTCTGTCTGACTCGTGAGGAAGCCCTGTGTGACACACAGCAGCGCAGTGTGTTCCCGACACCTGGCTGTAAGGAGAGCCATGAGCACTGACCACTGGAGTGTGCTGGCCATGTTCTCTCAGTTTAATGTGAGTTTAATCTGCAGTTCCCAATGATGCGACCAAGGAAAGCCATACCAGGCAGCATCAGGGCAGGTCTCCCTGTCCAAGTTATCTAAATGCCACTGGTGAGAAAGGAGGATGGGAGGGACCTAGGAGGGTGCCCCCTCCCATCCTTTGATTTTCCTCTAAAAGACCACTGCAGTCTAAATAGGCAAAGTGCCTTTGTCAATAACTCTTAGCTTTCAGTCACAGTTTAGAGTCAAATTAAAGCATGACTGGGTATCTTTCCTTCCTGTAAAGCACAGTATTCCATTTTAAAAGACAAATACTAGGGTGGCCAATAGAAAGAAGAGACCAGATCTTTGGCCTCATTCAGGTTACTTGAACTTCCTAAACCTCAGTTTGCTGGTCTTCCAAATGGGGCTAGTACACCTCTCTGAGGGTGTCATGAGGATTACATGCTATAGAGCATTTGTGTTTCACGGAGTACATGCTTTGCCAAGCCCTGGGCTGAGTACACCAACTCCCCTATCCTCTCGGCCAATCCAAGAAGAAGATAAAGGTTTTTATTCACATCTTAGAGACGAAAAAACAGAGGCTTGGGAAGAGTTAGTAAATCGTCCCATGTCCCAAAGCATTAGAAGCCAGTCATCTGTACACAGACTGCCAGGAGAATCCCCATGCGAAAGACTTAACAGTGGACAAATTCCCACTGAGTGCGTACTAAATGCGTCCTTTCACTAACAGACAAATTTCAGTGCGGTAAGTAACCAGCACTACACTGCCAAACTAGAGTTGGTTTGCCCCTTCTGGATTCTGTGATTTCAGACACAGGACAACTCTGTGCCCCTGCACTGGGGTTGGGGAGTCGAGGGGCTGGGGCTGGGAGAAGGAGTGAGTATGAGGCAGTGGTGAGAGAAGGGGATGCTGTTATGATATTTTGTCAAAAGTGCCTAAACTTTTACATGACCTACTCTCAAAAACTAAGCAGGAGGGCGAGAGGCAGATCCAGGTCTTACTGTTTCAAAGAAGGTTCCACAAAGCCGCTGTGGGGAGGAACTCAGGCTCTGCAGCCACATGAAACCTTTCTTGGCCTGTGCCCCGACGAATGGACACGTCTAGTCACAGACATGCGCACTGTGGCACTGCAGAGCCTGTCCTTCAGGTGCAGTTCACTCAGAATCACCAGTTACCAGCGGCAGTAAACCCACTTCTGCTTTGTTTCCAGCAACATGGCTTTTGGAAGGAAAACAATGTTTTCTTCCAAAATGAGGGGTGAGGCTGCCCTTAGAGGAATCAAGGCAGGGTGCGAAGAGGGTCTGGTTATACCTATCTTTTTCACTCCAGGTTGTTGGTGGTATTAAACAAGGGGTAGGGGAGGAGAGGGAGGCAGGGTGGAGAGCTTTCTCTTACCCGAGTCTCAGAGCCTCAATTAGTTTGTCTGGTCAAAAACTAAACTTTATTTCATTTATTTTTGATTATTCACCATGTATTCATTTGCTATATTTGTGGTCAAGGTACATAAGATGGTATAGGCAATAAAAACCCTATTTCCAGTTTTTGCAACACTTAAAATCTATTAAAACAAAATTTAGATGGTAAAAGCTAGTGCATGTAGGCTGATTACTGGTTGACAGATTAGTGAACTAAGCACTTTATTTGTATTCTTTTACTGCACCCTGTGCTACATCCTATGAAGTAGGTACCACTATTCTCTCCATTGTACAAGGGGAAATTAAGGAACAGATAATTAGTAGACTACAACAGAAAATATTCAACCCAGGCTTGAAATTCAGGTCTGACTCCAGAGATCTTGACCAGAAAGTTTTTTAGAACTAATTGCAAACAACTATCATCTACTGCAACTTCTAGCAAAAAAGTCTTTGTGGGAGTATGGAAAGTATTGTGAGAGCAGGAGATGCCTCTCAGGACCAGTGGCAGTGGGAAGTGTAGAATGGAATCATACAGATATTAGGTGGCAATTTTTTTCATAGCAAGAGCAGTCTACATTACATGCCCAGTGGAAAATAAATAAGACTAGACTTGTCAGAGAATTCACCCAGGTCCTGGAAAACACCCAGCGCCAGTCAGATCACTCATCCGGATGCCCGCATGAAGTTTCTCCCCTCCCTCTCCCATTCTGGCACAAAATGAGGACCAGTTAGTTGCCTGCCTCTAACTTACTTCCCTCCTTTGGCAGTCACTCGATCCAAGAGAAGCCTGGCTAACTCCTCTGACTGAGTGAATTGGGAGGATATTTGGCCCTTCTACATTAACTTCAGAATAGAACCAAGCAGTAAGTCATCACGTGAGAAGTGTATTTCAATAATAATGTAGAAGAAAGAATGAGCCACATTTATGAAAGTGGCAGGCAAATGCAGACCAAAGTTTGGGAGCAAGCTTGGGTTCAAATCTTCAGTCCACTTCTTTGGAGCTTCTTGGCATAGAGAAAATTGCTGAGATGAGTCATGTAAAGCACTTAGAACAGAGATTGTCACATTGTAAATGCTCAATAAATGGTACCTATTATTGTTATTACTTATTGAGCCCTTGCTGCACATCACACACTGTTCTAATTGCTTTACATGAATTATATCAATAAATTCACGGTACAACTCCATTAGCTAAATGCCATTATTATTCCCAGCCACCTCATGGATACGAAGGAGTAGCACATCTTCAATTAAGTTGGGATTCTGAAGAAAACACACTGCTCATATCCACCCATCAAGTTTACCACCATCTTCACCAAAGTGATGTAGGAAAATTTGTAACTTTAATGACATAGCTTTTAAATTGCTTTCCTTATGAAAAATGTAAATCCAGGCATTTCTGTTGCAAAGAAAATAAATGTAAATGTCATTGCAATACCTTCCCTGGGAACTGTAATTTTAGATATCTTAGTCAACTCCCATGCTGGAACACTTCACAGGGTGAACAGATACAGTGCAGTCTCCATGGAGCACCAGACTCTCTTCAGGTTCAAGTGGCTTTTCAGAGTCCTGTCGTCTGCTGAGGAAATTCAGTTCAAGGACATATTATTCCATTGCTCCATCAGTCCCATCAGTTGTCTATATGTCACACTCAACATTCCTTGGCTAGACAATATCGTCAGTGGGAAGAAAGCACCACCACACCAGGCTTCACCAGGTTACATTGTCCTCAGGATGAATAGCAAAGGCCTCATGCTCAGTGGCTGAATGTGAATGGAGTTAAATGGAGAAATAATAGGAAGCGACTCAGAAAACACTTTGAAGCCACTGTAGTTCATCCTTACAGAACTAAAAATAAATGAGGAGGGTGGATTATAAATAAGAGCGATATTGCTTAACACTGGCAAGAGAGAAAACACCATTCTCTTGAGCCTTTCTAAATAAATGCACATGTAAAATAAATACATATGTATTTACTGGTGGTGCTCAAAATTTAGTGTGCATTACAATTACCTAGAGATCTTCTTAAAAATGAATCTTTAGATCTTCCCCAAAGATTCTGATTTGGTAGATCTTGAGTAGAGTCCACGAGTCTCCCATTTTATCAACTACCCCAATGCAGGACTTCTCGGACCGCGCCATGAGAAACACTACATTCATCTGCTCACGCACTCTCACCCCACAGGTAACACAGCCTCCGGGGAGATGTTTCTTCAGCTGATTAAAAACTCGCCAAGAGTCACACATTTTCTGAAGTTGACATTGTTAAGAATAGACAGGGCCTCCATCCGTTTCTCCAACTTCTCTAGAAAGTTTTATCTTCTACTAAAAGTAAGATGTTTTTAAATTGTTGGTGAATAGACGCAAGGTTCCATTCTATGTTGTCCAAATATTTTTTGATGATTCACTCCCTGCATCCACTATAACTTCCTTTCACCAGGGAGCTTCAGATGCAAACTTAGCCGGAGATAGGACTGCGAACCTTTCCACACGTCTCAGCCCTGCTCCACAGCCTAGCTCTCATCTTGGATTTATCCCTGGAGCCCCCTCTTTTGGGCCCCAAATGTAATCACTCAAGTGAGGGACAACACTGATATGCAGCCGTCTTAATAGCCAAGCAAAGTGAAATAAAGAGCAAGTGATGGATGCGAGTGTTCGGATGTGTGAAGCTGATTCAGACAAAGTAGATATTGCCGTTTGAGATCTAATAACAAACAAGACAGCAGCCACATGGAGCCCTGTCCCATTACTCCGCCAGAGATCATCTTTATCTAAATCGATACGCTAAAAGTAACAAAAGACACAAAGTCTGATGCATAATTCATTTATTATAAAATCAAATAATTGAAACAGGATTATTTATGTGATCATTAAACCCAGGGCAATTTCTACAGATTTTAGCCCTGTTTAATAGAATTCTAGAGTACAGATATATATTTAGCCAGATTTTATTCCAAATATTGTGCCTTCCAAAAAATTATTCTTCATTACAGTTGACATCTTATAGTTCTCCACTATAATATAATATAAAATTTGCTTATTTTCTTATTTTATTGCATGAAAGAAATACAAAATATGTAAAGTAATAGAGAACAATCTACTTGACAATTATTCATAGTACTTATATGTTGTAGTTTAATTAATAACAACTCTAACTTAATCACTTTTTGATAACCTTGGTTTTAATAGGAATATTTCAAATACAATGCTATGATATTTATATCACTTTAGAATCCAATTTTGCATTATAATTAAGCTTATGTTTTATGTGATACACACATCAATTCAATAGAAATGCAACTCATTAAATAACACAGCATAGCCTCAAAGAGTAAAAGGTTAATCTTTATAGATAATTGAGGGCATGGTATATTAAATTTATATAGAGAGCCATAACCAGATTAAACTTTTTTGTAGGGTCATCCAAACAAGCCAACTGAGCAGGACTTGCTGGTTTGATAAGTGAGAATGGCACCTCTGTGAACTTGGCAATAGTATATGTGCCATAGTTTTCTACCGCTGCATAGCAAATTGTCACAAATTGAGTGACTTAAAACAACACACACTTAATATTTGACACTTTCCATGGATGAAGAGTCTGGTTATGGGTCAGCTGGATCCTCTACTCAGGCTTACAAAAAGTTTAGTGAAAGTATAGTCTGGGGCTATGCTCCTATCCAAAGCTCTGGGTCCTCATCCGAGATCACTGGTTATGCACAGAACTGATTACTTTGTGGATGTGTGACTGAAATCCTGTTTCCTTGCTGGCTGTCGGACCAGGAGCACTCCAGTTTTCTAGAAGATGCTCTCAGTGCCTTGCCATCTGTACAATATGGCAGTTTGCTTCTTCAATGCCAATAGGAAAATCTCTCTCATTTTTTAGTCTCTCTGATCTCTTTTCAGGGATTAGTTAATTAGGTCAGTCTCACCTAAGATAGTCTCCCTTGTGATGAACTCAAAGTCAACTGACCAGAGACCTTAATTATATCCACAAAATCACTTCTGCCACATACAGCACCATAATTATGGCAATGGTACCTATCATAGATACAAATTCCACTCCCACCCAAGGGAGAAGGGGTTCTAAAGGGCATACATACCATGGCATGGAATCTTGGGGCCACCACAACACACAGGGTCCAGCAGAAGTAGCACCGTTGAGTGTGGTTTGTAGGGTACAAGAATGTCTGCCTTGAGATGGATAGCAATTTGAACATTTCTCCTAAAATGTCATATGGTGTGCCTGAATGTGATATTGTTATGTTATGGAATTACATGCTTATGATTTTGTAGTAAAAGATTTGGTGTAAATTACCAGCTAATAATAAAGGGGTGTCATTTGTGCTGGATCCTGTATTTCTACTTTAACTTCTGAGTAACACACCAGGTGTTCTGTGATTATAGGATATTGAAGGACAATTTTTATTTTATGATTTTTTTTCAAACTAAACTTTGGAGGAGGTTTAGCATAGAACTACTGGGCATTTGGCTGCTGAATGCACAAAAGCTAACACAGAGATTTGAAGTCCTGGAGTGGAAACTGTCCACGAACCACTTTCAGCAGCAAGAGGGAAGAAAGAGTCAAGAAAAAGGCACAACAGCCCTCCAGTTGTCCACTCAGCACTTGCTCACATTGGTCAGCTGGCTGTACCCATTAAAGTGTGTAAGGCAGAGAGAACTACCTAGGGAAGGGTGACAAAATGCATGTCTGGGGCCCCAATACTATAGCTTCCTGCTTCCAATCATTGTAGGACAGAGTCTCCCTGTAATTTTTTTTCATATTTTTTGTTGCAGTAGTGACTGTGGCCCAGCTCTGTTCTCACTAAGGTTGAGGCTGACTGTATGGACATCTCTCTTCCTCCCATCCCAGTAGATAATAGTGAAATCATTGCCTGGGCACAATTACTAATGTGACACTCACTGGCTACAGAGCTTTGGACAGATTCCATCTCTTAACTCTAGTTACCTCCCTATAAAACATACATAGTCATAACACCTCCAAGTTGCGAGTCGAAGTACTTAAAGTAAGAAAACAAATCAATGTTGTTGTTATCGTTATCATTAGAATGAGGTGGGTGTTACAGGTACTTTGCTCCCAAGGTGTGTCCAGAATCTGGTGCCACGTCTGGCCTGTGATATCCACTCAACATGTGGCTGCTAAACTCAAAGCCTCCCTTCCCCTCTGATCCACCCTCAGTCTACACTGTTGTCACAGTGATAGGAACATGTCAGTCTCGGCTTCAGTTTTCAGTGCTAGCTTACTAACTAAAGAATGAGAATGAAATCCCAAACCACAGCAAGGCAAGGTCCCCTCCAGCCCTCTGAGCAGCTCTCCAGCCTCATCTCCTCTGGTTCAAGTTGTGCTAAACTACTGCTGTAGCCAATATGCTGAGCTCATTTATCCAACTGCTTCTTTGCTCCTTCTGAGAAATTTTTATATATCATTTAAGAATTAGCTTAAATGTGTTCACTTGGGTGGGGTCTTTCACAAGCCCCTTCCCCCAGCCAGACAAGATCAACCTCCCCTCCTTCCCCTCATTCTGCTTGGTACTTATCTCAACTATAATTCTTTCAAGATTTATGAGCTGGTTGACATAACTATCTCCTGTATGAAACTACGAGACCTTGAGAGGAGAGGTCATATCTTATTTATCTTTCTATCCTCAGTACTTGTTCATGTTTCTGGAATATATTAGTTGATCAGTAAATGTTGCAGTAAATGAAGAAGGGTTGCAACAGAGGAACTTTAAAAAAGGAAGAAACTAACGGTGTGTTTTCTGTAAGGCACGAAGAGGATTTAAGCCAAACGCATAACCCTCCACGAAAGCATTGCCATGCTCAGAATCCCACAGTTAATGATTTAATTTTTCATATTAAGCATTCCAGATGTCCCCAAAATAACATAAATGGCAGAAAACATTACTCACTAGTCCCCTGGTGTGAAAGAGTTTTGCTCATCACCTTTGTGAAGAAAAAGTGAGACCATTAAGCAACCTGGCGACTTGACGTCTAACGGCACTGGGGTAGGATGAAGGAGGTATTTTTAAGAGCCAGTTTCCTGGGAAGCACAGAGGCTTATCCAATAGAACAGCAGTTGAACTGGAAAATCCAGAGTGATTCTTTTTTTTTTTTTTGTAATTATGATTGATTGATTGATTGACATTTTATTTTATTATATTTTTTCTATTACCATTTATCATCCCAAAACCCTCTTCCACCTCCACCCACCCACCTCCTCCCTGCAATTACCACATTGTTGTCTGTGTCCATGAGTTTTCTCTTGTTTTTCTTTTTTGCTTGATCTCTACACCGCCATCTCCCCTCCAGAGCTGTCAGTCTGCTCTCTATGAGTCTGTTCTTTGCTTGTTAACTTAGTTTGTTCATTAGATTCCACATATGAGTGAAATCAGATGGCACTTGTCTTTCCCTGTCTGGTTTATTTCACTTAGCATAATGTTCTCTAGGTCCAATCATGCTGTCACAAAGGATAAAATCTTCTTTTTTGTGGCCAAGTAATATTCTGTTGTATAAAGGTACCATGGCTGTTTTATTCACTCATCTGCCAATGGACACATAGGCTGCTTCCCAATCTTGGCTATTGTCAATAACATTGCAATGAACATAGGGGTGCATATATTCTCTTGAATTAGTGTTTCAGGTTTCTTTAGATAAATTCCCAGAAGTGGAATCACTGGGTCATAAGGCAGTTCCATTTTTACTTTTTGAGATATTCCATATGGCTTTCCATAGTGCCTGTGTAATGATTCTAAAGCAACCAGAACATTCAAAACTAATGCAGAAGTTCTCAGGCAGTCAATGATCTGCAATATTATGACTTTCTCCCTATTCCCTATTAACTTTCCATGTTTTGAACATTCAAATTTACTTTATTAAAGTAATTTACTAGCCACCACACTGAGGGATGCAGCCTCCCAAATTATGAAACCAACTTTACAGAAGCCGGCTTCTGTGTTGGGAACAACCGGTTCGGAATTTCATACATTCCTTCTCTTTAGAAACACTCATTGCCTGACGCAGTATGCTTACAGGTAACACCAACACGTTCTCAGGAGCTGTTCTGGCTGTCACACTTCTCAGGTGGCCAAGAGACACTGGGAAGGTGGCTCAGTTTTCTCTTGGGATGGACATGCTTGTCATTAGCAAGAGGAAAAAGTGGCATCTGGTCTGGGATATTAAGCATTTCAGATTGTTTTCACAGTATCTTGGACTTGATCAAACTCTCAATTCACATGCCAACTGTCTCTTTGTCAATTTTTAAAGCCTAATGATTTTAACATAAAGTTAATCAACACATTTTGATTAATGAACATAGAAATCATTTTGATGAATTAACATAAAATAAAAAAAATACATTTGCTACTCAGTGTTCCCAAAACATTGTAAATCATTTTTTATGACTGACTTTCCTTTGGGAAAAAAATCTCAATAAAGTTCACAGAGGAAATCAAATGGGCAAATACGTATTTACATTAACCGTTTAAAAAAACAGTTAAGTAATACCAAAAACCTGGTAAGGAAATTCATTCCACATATGAAATGATATGTATATATGGCTTGCTGCTATATGTGTGTGTGCATATATATACATATGTATGTATATATATGTATATATATATGAGAGAGAGGTACTGTATGAAATGTGTGTGTGTATATATATGTATATGTGTGTATATATATATATATATATATAAATAAGGCATGAGTATGAAGAACAGAAAGTATGTGTACATGTAACTTGTTGCTGTAAGAACTTGGCCATCCAAATCCAAATGGGTCTTCTACTCTTCAGTGAAGGTGTATCAAAATGTTATGCAGTGTTTCCAATGATGCTGCCTTTGTTCAAACATTTTACAGCTCCCCTTTTGGGAATTCCCTTTATTTTTATTATTTTTTAATTCTTGCCCAAGGACATGTTTATTGCTTACTTATTTTAGACAGAGAAGTGGGAGAGAGAGAGAGAGAGAGAGAATCATCAACGTGAGAAAGAAACATCGCTCAGTTGCCACCCATATGTGCGCTGACTGGGGCATCAAGCCTGCCACCTTTTTGGGTATTCGATGATGCTTCAACCAACAGAGCCACCCAGGCAGATAGGAATTCCCTTTAAATTCTTCCCGTCATCATGCTCAAACCTTCCATTCTATGCACCAGTGAGAAAGATAACACATGGCATTTTTAGAGCCATATACTTTTTGGTAAGCTTTTCTGAAAAAGGTGGGTGTTTCCCATGCTGGATGCCTTGTGTGAGCCCTGGGGATGTGATAAGCACCTTGGCAGCTGCTGGAGCTTCATGTGTCATCTTCTGTCACCTCACCAGGCATGTGAATACATGTTTAACCAGCAACCGTGGGATCCTGAGGCTTGGAGTAAACTGCGAAAGTTCCACCTGTAGATCGTTCCTACATGTATAAAATCAGTATAGCCTGGAGTTTGCCCGAAGCCCATGTCTCCTCACTGCCATTAGCATAAAAACTAATTCAAGTTTAATCCTATTCACAGGAAAGGCATAGCCTCTTCTCATCATACTTTGACTTTTTCATGTCTTATAAATACTATCAAGAAAGATGGGGGAGAGGAAGGGAGAGAGAGAGAGAAAGAGAGAGAGAAAATGAATACAAGGCAGAGAGGTAAAATGATGCACAAGGAACTTGCCTATTTTTCTTTGGCTTATATAAAGGTTTGCTAGGGAAGGAGGTTGAAATCCATGGTTAAAATAAACCTTTTGTTTTATCATTGAATTTCAATTATTCACTAACCTTGCCTACATTGCCTGGGATAGTTGGGAGTTCACTTTATCATTATGAGTCAAAGAAATCCTAATAATTTCTTGTTACTCAGGGTAGAAATGAGCCTCTATGATTCTACTTCGCTTGGAAAAGGCATCTTAGATCCACCATTCACTTAAACTTCTGACTTTAAAAGTTTGAAATGGGATTCGAAAAGGTCATTTTTCTATATATTTTATGTTATTTACTTTCATATTTTTGAGACTTATGCATTGTACAGCAAAGTACTTTGTTACCAGTGC
The DNA here is from genome assembly GCA_004027735.1 of Carollia perspicillata. NCBI lineage: Eukaryota > Metazoa > Chordata > Mammalia > Chiroptera > Phyllostomidae > Carollia > Carollia perspicillata. Next base: position 28,648 of record PVKM010007594.1, on the reverse strand, counting down.
ACCACCAAATAGTAGAAGAGAAAATAGCACTCAACTCTGTGGGGTTTTTTTTTCTTTCTAAAACTCTTTACCTTTCTAGTGCTCCTTGATATGTGTTTTTAGTAACTGCAAGTTTATATATGAACATGGGTTTCAGTTTTTAAAGAGCCTGGGCATCAGAGAAGCTTAATATTTGACAAAGGAGGCAAAAACATACAATAAAAAGATACAATGGGCTAAAGATAGTCTATTCAATAAATAGTGTAGGGAAAATTGGACAGATATGTGCAAAAAAATGAAACTAGACCACCTTCTTACACCGCACACAAGAATAAACTCAAAATAGATTAAAGACTTAAATGTTCGACTTGAAACCATAAAAACCCTACAAAAAATATAGAGAGAGACAGTAAAATCTCAGACATTGCTTGTAGCAATATTTTTTTTCTAATACATTTCCTTGGGCAAGGGAAACAAACAAACAAAATAAATAAATGGTACTACATTCAACTAAAAAATTTTGCGCAGCAAAGGAAACTATCAACAAAATGAAAACACAACCCATTGCATGGGAGAACATATTGGTTGATATATCTTACAAAAGATTAATATCCAAAATTTATAAAGAATATATATTCTTCATACACACACACACACACACACACACACACACACACACACATCTCAACACCAAAAAAGTCCAATTAAAAAATGGGCAAAGGACCTAAATAGACACTTCCACAAAGAGGACATACAGATGGCTAATAGACATATGAAAAGATGCTCAATGTCACTAGTCATTAGAGAAATGCAAATGAAAACCACAGTAAGATATCATCTCACACCTGTTAGAATGGCTATGATCAATAAATCAACAAACACCAAGTGTCGGTGATGATGTGGAGAAAGGAGAACACTTAAGCACTTTTGGTGGAAATGCAGATTGGTGCAGCCACTCTGGAAAGCAGTATGGAGTTACCTCAAGAAATTAAAAATGGATCTGGCCATTTTTGTGACCCAGTGATTCCACCCTAAACACTAATAAGAAGGAACATAAGCACCCCTATGTTCATTGCAGCATTATTTACAACCACCAGGATTTGGAAGCAGCCCAAGTATCCATCAGTAGGTGAGTGGAAAATGCAGTTATGATACATTTACACAATGAGATTTTACTCTTTGAGATAGTATGGATGGACCTGGAGAACATTATGTTAAGCGAAATAAGCCAGTCAGCGAAAGACAAGCATCATATGATTATATTCACATGTGGAATTTAATGAACAAATTGAACTACAAACAAACTAGAGACAGACTCATAGGTAGAAAGCAGGCTTACAGCTCTGAGGGGTATTGGGGGACTTGGGAGGTGGAAGAATTGAGTAAAAAAGAAAAATGAGAAATAACTCATGGACACGGATGACAGTGTGATGATTGGGGGGTAGAGGGTAGATGGAGGTGGAAGAGGGTATGGAGGAATAAATGGTGAGAGAGAGAGAGAGAGAGAGAGAGAGAGAGAGAGAGAGAGGGAGTAGCTTTTTTTAAAAAAAATATGGGCTTTATGCTGTGACTTTACAAGGTTACTAAAAAACATTCCTGAACTTACATCTTTCTTGGACATAAGAAACATGAAGAGTCACTCCATCAGAAACTGCTTTAAAAGGAGTTATATTTAAGCCATCAACAAACTATGAAGGAAACCCAATATAATTCCTCCTGTTGATAATAAAGTATGGGATATTACTAATTTGATAATGGCACTATACAATAAAAAAGAATAAAATATAACTCAAAGCAGATGCCATATCAGGGCAATTTAAACAGAACTTATGAGATAAGTCAGAAAAATAACATTAACAATATTTATGAATGTATACATTTTAATGTGGTACTCAGAACTTGCTTTATTCATAGGCAAAAAAAAAAAAAATCAAATGCCGAATATAACTCTAAAGAGGGCAGATTCCTGTCTGCTTCCCAAGATCTACCAGGCACTACTCATTCTTTGAGTCTTGAGACCAGTTTGGTGTGCAGCTGTGACCATCTGGTTGCACCTGCATGTAGTTGGATGAATCACATCTTAAGTAAAGATAGACTTAAGGAGCAAGAAGTCCACAGATGCATGATATGGCATGAAATGGACCTTTTCTGCAGTCCTACTGTGATCTTTAGGTTCTGGTTTTTGACTAGTTCCCTTGTATTTCAATGATTTACCTCCAGTAACTGCCTCTCAATTACCAGGATTCTACTGTTTGAGTAGAAAGTTCCCAAATGCTCGATGCCTCTCTGGGTCTCTGGAGGTTGCCTTCTTTTCGTTGTCCTATGATAAACTAGTTGCCCACCCAACATGAGCCCCATTAATGTGTGCAGAATTCTCCTGTTCCTTCAATTACATGGTAACCTGCTAAATAGCAGAGTGCACACAATAGTCATGTCCCCTTCAAGGTGAATGCCCTTTTGCACTTGACAAAGTCAGTCCAGCATTGTCTTCTATCACCTTACACAGGCATATACAAATATGTACATAAATACATATACAAACATTAGTTAAAAGTCTGTTCACAGCAATTTACCTAGTTCCACTACAAAACAAAACTTCCAAGTATTTTATTTTTCCAAAATTATTGTGTCATAGTAATGGATAGCAAAATGAACTTAATTGGTTCAGGGTTAACAATTTTAAAAAACTGAAATAGCCTAGTGGATTGAGTACACTCCAAAGGAATGGAATGGAATTCATTTTATAGGACAGAACAGAACAGAATTGAATGGAAAGAAACAGAATAGAATAGGTGAATGCTTTGGAAGTAGAAAATGTTAGTACTCATTTGAGAAATCCTTGTCCCATTATGTTTCTGTGTGTCTTTGTGTGTGTTCTTGGTAATGAAAAGAATGTATTTCTTACTGAAGTTCATAATCAGAATAATTCTATAAACTGTGTGTCAGAACATCTCCTGGATAAGGCATCATGACTGCAAAATCCCTTAATGAAATTGCAAATTTGTGACCTGACATGAATAGTATTTCCTTATAAACATACATAATTTCTTCTGATAAGCTTGTTATTTTCAAGAAAGCAGACAAGGGAATGGGACTCTACATGAGTTCACTCTAATGGTAGAATAAAGAAATAATAAGGTTTGTGTCTGCATAGCTTACTGGGTTAGTTTTGGCATGGAGGTGCCTGAGTAGGCAGGGGTTTTCATGATTGGAGCCCTGGAAAACTCAAAAGAGTGAATTGACGAGGTTGGAAAGAAGGACTTGGCAAAGTGAGCCTACTTGGGTGATAATTCCACTGCTATTAAGTTGTGCTGTGTTGGACTGGTGAAGAACAATGATGACAATTCTTACATGTGTCCATGTCTTCACATTTTTCAGAGTATTTTCAAACTTGTATGCTATTTTATCGGCATAAGAGAGGCTGGAAGGGAGTAGCGTAAAGCAAGTGTGCACACAGTTTGTATATTTTAAGGGGAGACTGATTGTCAGGATCCTGCAGTTGTCCTGGGATTTGGCTTACCTCAACCTAGTCTGGACCCCCATCAGGAGAGTAGACATGCTCAGTTCTGTGTGAGAACTGAGGGGAGTTATTCACACAGAATGTAAGTGCAAATGTCACAAGTAGTGTTGTATCAAGGTTTAACCACTTGGGATCCTGGAAAAAACAGACATTTTTTCAATCAACTCCAGAGGACCTCAGTGAGGACTCAGTCTGCATGAATTTGCAAAGTTATAAATTGGCAAGATAAAGAATCAATATACACATACTTGTTATAACACATTTGTTCAGAAAGACAGCATGATCAAGTTCAGCCTTGGGTCCCTGCATTCAGTGTGAGGCAGGTTCATTATGGAGAGATGTAGACAAATTGGAAACCATTTAGGAAGTGATAAAAAATGATTAGAGGAAGAAATAGGTTTGATTGATGAGGCCAGATTAGAGGAGATAAATGTCTACTGCTTGGCTAAGTGACAACTAGGGGATGTGATAAAAATCTCCAAACAGTGGGAGGATGTCAGTATGGGTAATCCGGGAGACTTCTAGTAGGCTGTGCAACAGACTGGCAGGAGTGTAATGGAATCGAATGGGAAAATTCAGACAAGATAAGGACAAGGGGAGTCATTAAGTTCAGCATTTAAAAAAGCATATAAAGAAGAGGAGGAGAAAAAGTAAAGAAAGAGAAAGAAGGGAAAAGGAGAATAAAAAGAGCAGGAGTATGAGGAAGAAGAAAGGAAGGGAAGAAAAAGAAGGAATAAGGGAGAGAAAATGTTGAGGAAGGAACCATGAAAGGACATTTCAATCTCACCCCATCCCACCCCAATTTATTTCTTTATAAAATGCACCAGCAAGGTTAACATTGCCTTCTGAATAGCTTTTTTTGGACTATAATATATATGAATCATCATCATGTTTTTAATAAGTAAATGTTCATGGGTGACAATAAAAACAGAATCCATTGAATACAAGGAATGCTTTGGTAAAGCAACTCTGTTCGGTGACAGAATTTGTCCGAAAAGGAAGGGGAAATAAAAAGGGAATAGGAAATTATATTTTGTTGCATCGTGCCTAATAACAGGAAATAGAAGAAAATGTTCTCAGGCAAAATGAAAGTCTCCTCCAGAAACCCGAGCCAGTCAATGAGAAGGCGCCAATGCCCTACCTCTGGGCTGCAGGCCACCACTAAATCAAACGCAGACAGTAATGGGGAGCTGACGTAGCCATTAATGCTATTAAATCTAAGGCCTGGGCATGATGTACCGGCCAACCTTTGGCTAGCCCACTACATATAACAGTTACTGTAATCAAAACTGAATTATATAAAACTCCAACACATAATAATGCTATTAAAATAAAGACATCTGGAAACAACCTGTAGTCCCATTACCTCTTTGTACTTGGCACCTGCCTTTTGAAGAAGTCCTGAATGCTTCCTTCCTCTACTACAAAGTGGTGAATTGGCAAAAATAGGGCGCTCCTTTAAGTGACTCATGAGATTATCATTCCTTGAGCACCAACTAGATGCCAGCCCTCTCTTCTTCATAACTCCCTTTGTGGTTGAGATTTAGGTCCTTCATTTTACTGATTAAAAATACGAGGTCAAATAAGTTAAGTAATTTCCCCTAAGTCATTTTAGATAGTAAGACAAAGAGCCAGGAATGAAGAGAATACCAGTTGGGTGACCTTCAATGTATTTCTATCATACCTAACACTTAGGAAGTTGCCCAGTGCCTAACACACAGCGAACACTCAATTACCCTGTGCTCAATTTCACTGGAGAGGATTGGTAACATAACTGAGATTTGAAAAGGGTCTCCAACAACTTTGGCCACGAGTTGATGCATTGCCCACTTTCCACCAACTGCTGAGCTCTGTGTGGGCCGATTTTGGCCACATCTATAAAATGGCATCGCTTAAAGGCAACACATCTTTTGCGTTCTTTGGTACTTATGTCACTGTAATGATACGTTAGATTTCCCTGTTCTAGTATAAATAGAAAATGGGCCTGATATTGGGATTATTTCAATAAATGATAACTTTGTATAAAACAACTTACACAATTGCTTCATAGCTTATATGATGTTATTCTGAGAACAAAAGACTGATAATTATACATAGTATTTTATTACTTACAATACAAAAAAACACTGTTTATGAGTGTCTCCCTCCTAAAGGGGGCTGTGGATGGCACGCCACAGTCACTGCGTAATAGCGTTGTTTCAAAAGTATGAAAAAATCTAAATGACAAGCTACTGAGGCTTTGATAAATAAGTAATGGTACATCAATGCCAAAGAATATCATGAAGTTATTACAAAAAAACTCTTCGTTTACTGACATGGAGTGGTAGGCAAAATGTATTCTTAAGTGAAAAAAAGCAAGTTGCAAAACAGCATGATCTCATTACTCCATTTTTGTATTTAATATGTGTACATATTAAAAATATAGGTGTAGTCTGAAAATATGTAGTCCAAATTTTTCATACTGATGACCTCTGGAGAGGGGGTTGTACTAAGGAATGAACAACAAACATTTTTATTATTAAAAAAACCCACTGTTTATGTTCTCCCAAATGAATACAGGCAAATGGGAGACACAGTCCCTGTGCTTACATAGCTTGTAATTCCACTGGGAGGCAAGACATAAATGCATGAGAAAGCAACCACATCAACATTTCAATAGCCATTTGAGATTCTTTGCAACAAATTCCATTCAACTAAAGAACAAACTGACAGTGACCAGAGGGGAGTGTGGGGGGTAATGGGGAGAGAAGGGGAAGGCTCAAGTCAAGGAACATGTATAAAGGACCCATGGACAAAGACGACAGGGTGTGGGGGAAGGAATAAATATGGAAGGGGGAATGGGTGGGGTAATGGAGAGTAATGGGGGAAAATCGGGATGACTATAATCGAAAACAATACAAAAATTTAAAAGAAAACATTGTAATAGTGCAGACCCATGCTATCTTGCTAAAGAAAATAATTCTATTCAACTAATATTTATGCAGCACCTACTCTCTGCACTGACACTTAAAAAGAAAAAAAAAGATGAGATCATTGCTTTCCAAGACCCCACAGTCTAGCGGGAGAGAAATCTTGTAAACACACAGTTCCAAAACAACATGACCTGCACTTCAGAGAAAGCCCTATGGTGCTGGGAAAAGTCTGGTTCCATTGACAGTGGGCCTGAAGGTTTCATCAAGGAAGACCTCCCCAAAGAGGTGAGGCCCAAGATGAGTCTTAAAGGTTGAGTAGGAGTTTTCCAGACCAACACGCAAGAGTGCTCCCAGAAGAGGAAATTTTATATGCCAGTCCATGTAGGTATAAAATGAAGAGAAGAGTGTAGCAGAGTGTTAGAGGGTAGTATTAGCAAATTGACTGATCCCTGATGGAAGAGTGGTTTAAATGCTACCTAAATTATTTCAGTTTTGTATTTTTTCAGGTCCACTAGATATTAATAAACACTGAGATGATTTCAAGGCCAACTCAAGCAATATCTTAACATCCCAACCAATATACGGGCAAGTTTCCCTTCTTGACTGTAGGAGAAGTCATTAAAAGCAGTATGTTTAGATTACATAAGCTGAAGCATACCTGCCTGTTTAGGTTAGTATATTGAATGTATGAGGATCACTATTAACATTTTATGAATCATTTTAGAGCTTAAATGTTCAATAGTGTTCATGTGCACATCCATTGTTTGGAAACCAATCATAATTACAGCAGAGGCATCATGAAACATCTGATTCATGTAAAACTAAGAAGTGAGAGTCATTCCTTTTAAATGCATAATTACAAGAACACATAAATGGATGAGAATGGATACACTACAGGAATTTCTGAATTGGAATAAGTCTTAGAATCACAAGAACACTGCTGCGAAATATTCTTCTGCAGCATCGACTCTAAGGAACACAGTGGAATCAAAGTTATAAGAAGTACAGACAGTAACATCTATGGCTACTGAATTCTGATTATATAAATTCCAGGAATTAAACAGTTGCACTACCCAGTTTCACACAAAAACAAGCTAACAAAAAAGTGACTGATGACATTCATTTTGCCATTGTATAAGGTTAGGGAGAGCTTTTGTATTAAGTCCCTCAAATTAAAACAAGGAATAATTTCACATTTAATCCTAGACGAGTTTAATTGAAACCTCATGACACATTCCACATGAATGGTTTTCAACAAAAATGTGATGTGCTTAAAGGACAACAAGCTCTGTAGCTTTCTCTTCCAACATAATCAGTGTTGTCATTGAGTGTGGTCACTCCCACCTCCAGTGAATAATTACCTTTTGCAAATGAATTTTAGCAAAATCTCCCCACTCCATCCTCAGCAATGTCTTATTTCTCCCTATTTTTCTGGTTGCTTCCTGAAATGAGCCCATTTTTTCTCAGCCATGCCTTGTCCATTACTTTCAGCAGTTCTCAACTGCTCCTTAAGACACTGAGGTGCTCATTCCCAAAGCTAAGACCAGTCCCTTCAAAGTCAAACCTGAACCAGGCACTAAAATTAAATTGGATTATCTCCTGATTTGTTCTGTACCCTACTCTCCTACTGCCTTCTGTGTTTTCCCCTTTCCTGATAGTCTGGCTTGGTTCCTCTTTAAAACTGTATCCCTCTGTAGCTGGTGTGGCCCAGTGGATTGAGTGCTGACCTGTGAATCAAAGGGTAGCAGATGGATTTGCAGTCTAGGGCACATACCTGGGTTGCGGGCCAGGTCCCTAGCAGGGGGGTGCATGAGAGTAGCCACAAATGGATGTTTCTGTCCCTCTCTTTCTCCCTCCCTTCCCCGTTCTCTAAAAAAAAATAAATAAAATATTTTAGAAAACAGCTGTCTCCTGCTTTCCCTGGGTTGATGGAGTCTCTCATTTTGACTCCCTATCACAAACTTTGACTGTAGTCTGTTTCTTGCTTTTTTGGCTAAAACCAATATTCAAAAATGTTTTTCCCTTCCTGAGCCCAATAGTTCCTAGTTTGTACTTCACAGGTCATGCCCAGTGTCATGTTACTGCTATTTCTGTTGGTGCTCATTTCCCTCAAGATGATTTTAAAAATAATTTTCCATTTCCCTTCCCTTTCTTTCTGTCTCCCCTTTCTCTGATCCCTGTCTCTCTCCATATACACAGACATACACTTTTACCACCATATCAGATAACTTCTGTTCATATCTTCTCTAGGAATTTCATATGCAATTAGATAGTTTATACCTCATGTTAATACAGAAAATCTATACACAAGCAGTCTTTCTGTATTTCCTTTGCTCAGAAATAGGAGCTCAGAAAATTGTACTGCATAAGCAAAATTGTTGGGCTCATTCACCCATTTATTCATTCAACAGATATTTTCCAAGTCACTAATAGGTAATAAGCCCACTAAATGGCACACTCACCATCTGATTCAGCCACATGATGTCTCTCCTTCAGTTTCACCTCCTCTACCTTGCTCATACCTCCTTTGTGGGGTACTCTCTCCTACTTTGTCTTCCGAAAAATCTCTGTTGACCCTTCATGGTTCAACTTAAATGGTTGGTTTTCCATAAAATATTTTCTACCTATTTGAAGATCATCAATCCCTTCTCTTTGCTATCACCTCAGAATTCGGCATTTAACACATTTCATAGTAATGACTTGTTTACATGTCTGTCTTCTCCTAGTTAGACTTCTTCCAGTGCGAAGAGATGTGATCTTGTTGACATTTCATCATGAATTTTTTATCAGGAAACTTTTAAATATGTATATATCAGGAGAAAAAGAAGCAGGACATCACACTGGCACTCTGTCATTGAAAATAACCAAAAAAGTAATTAATAAAAATCTCTCACATAAGCCTGCCACAGTAAATTAAAGATGTGTTAAAGACAGAGAATGGATCCTTCTGGTGATAAGAATAATTATTTTATGGCTGGTGCCCAAAAGGTAATCACTTGCTTATTCTTAATAATTCAGTCCAAAAATCCTGGGGATTTTCCCACCACTACTTTATCATATCACTTTAGAAATAAATTTCAGGTTTAAAAAAACATTATTTTCCTGAATATGCTAAAACTGTGACAGAAAGGGTTTATCATACAAGTGTCCCCTGTCTGTTGCAAAACAGGTTCAGCAAAGCATCCACAAAAACTGATCTTCCTTTCCTCCAACAACCATCTGATAGACAAGCCGTGGAGTGTTGGCCAAGAGTTCAGACCCTGAAAGTCAAGGGTTCGAGATTCCACTTGGCTTTGTACAAGTTTTGCGACATTAAAGAAATCACTTAGTTTCCTCCTCATTAAAATAGGTTTAATATGTCACGGGGTTATGGTGAGGAATAAAAAGGCAAAATAAGTAAAATGCTTACTGTGTAATAAAAATCTCAAGAAAAATGTTAGTTTTTGCCATAGAACAATGTGTCCTAAGGGACATAAATTTAAGACATCCTGTGACTTGAGAATACAGGTTCTAGGAAAGGGTAACAGCATAGCTGGTAGAGTTGACAGAGTTAAATAACCTTGGGTCTCTTAAGAATAAACTGTGCCCCTTCCCCATTTTTAAAAACAGATTCATTGAAGTATAATTTGCAGCCCATTTATGTATATGATTGAATGATGTTTAGCAAATTTACGTAGTTGTGCAACCGTGGCCAAAATCCAACAATAGAACATTTCCATCACCCCGAAAGATCTCTTATGCTCATGTGCAGCTGCAGACAACTATAGTCTCCTTTTTCAGTTTGTCAATTTATGTTTTCTAGATATTTCATGTAAATGCAATTACACCATATGCTGTCTTTTTGTCTGGCTCCTTTCCCATCATGCAATGTGCAGGTTGGTCACTGGGGGTATCTCATACCAGGACTGCTTGGTTTCTTTAATTTCTAAAGTGTGTTCCATTTTATCAACCTATTCACCAGTTGACAGGTGTTTGCGTCACTATTACAAATAACACTGCTATAAATATTTGCTTTCAAGTCTTTGTGTGGACTCGGATTTTCATTTCTTTTGGGTATATGCCCAACTCTCTCCTCTTCTCACTTTAAATAAAGGACCTGCCCCTCACAGACTCTAGTGCAATTTGTTGGAGAGGGAAGTTGAGTTCTATTCTATCTCACTAGTAACTAACTACTGAGTGATCAGCTCATATAATACAATGGAAAAATGCACATTGGTTCTTGTCTCTGCCTTCTTTGTCCCTAAACCTCTTGGTGACCTTGGGAGAAAACTGTACCTCCCAGCATCTGGGTGTCTCCTGTGAACCAAACATAGGAACTAGATGTTCTCTGAATGATCATTTATCTTAAAAAATCTTATAATACTTGGAGTTACAAGAAAATTTCAAACCAAAACAAAAAACTCAATCAATGAATCATCTCCCTTGCCTCGGGCAATTTCTGGTCCTGGCACTGCCTGGGGGCAAGTACTAGATACAACAAGAATGATGCAGCCAGTGAAAGATACAGAAGGTATTTGTATATTCCCCTACTGCATGCAGAATCCAAGATTTACAAGTTGGCACTCTAAATATGTCTCTTTTGCTTCTGAGGTTCTTCTTGCCTATCACTGTATTTCTCCTACCATATTTTGCTAAGGCAGTATTTTCATTCAGAGTTAACTAGGCATTAAACATACATCACTACAACATAATGGGGTGGGTTTTTAATGAAACATTTTGAAAAGCATAAATCCAAATAATGACCATCACCTTCAAAATGGTTATCTTACTGATTATACACTTTTTGCATTTATTCTGGCATTGCTCAGACCACACTAGGATATTTTAGAGTCCAGTGTTATCCTGTCACCTTGTATGTGACCACTTTATCCCTTTCTACCCTCCTCCACTCCCCTCCCCTCTGGTAACCCACCATTCTGTTGTCTGTGTCTGAGTTTGTTTTGTTCGTTCTTTTGTTGCTTTTCATTTTATATTCTACATCGGACTGAAATCATATAATGTCTGTCCTTTTCCTTCTGAGTTATTTCATTTAGCATGATGCTGTCAGGATCCTGCCATGTTGCAGAGCAGGAGAGTGAAAGGGGCAGAGGTAAGAGGCAGGTGCGGCTAGAGTGTAAGTTCAGGCGGGATGAGGCCAGGGTCATCATGTTTTTTATTATGTCAAGTGTTCATCATTTTGTAGATGATTTGATTTTTAAAAAATCCCCAAAGCAATTTGGGATCAAATCTGCAACTAAGACAGATGGTCATTTTCTCTTCATATTAAAATGAAGCCACAAATCTCATTTCTGTGAGGCTCACAGACTTGACTGGATAGTCACTTTCTAAACAGTGTTTCCCAGAGGCTTTGAGAAATGAGAGGAAACATTGCAGAAAGAAGAATGTAGCCTCCGAAGGTGACTACCTCAAATAAACATTCTTTTCCGAGTTTTTGAATTCTGGTAGGTGGGTTTCAAAGAATTTATTATTTTAGAGTCATACTTAGTATACAAAACTTCCTGATGGAATCTTAGTATTCCCAGATGAATTTTTTAACGTACAAAATGATTTTTTTTCCTGGGAGGAAAACAGGCCTTATAAGAAGCTCCATCTTTTTTATGCTAAAATGGCTAGAAATTTCATTTTGAAAAATAATTACTGTGTCAGATCTTGACTAAATGAAGTTATTGTCAATTAGGAACATGAACCCAGTAGGCAAACTACATGGGCTCAAATCTTGACTATCCCATTACCAACTGGGATATTTATTTAAGCAAGTTTGTTAAGCTCAGTTTGCTAGTATGAAAATAGCATTTGGCTACATGGAACAAAATACCTAAGTCAGTGTCCATGTGTTAAAGTCACTGTTCATTTTCTTATATAATAAGAAATCAGAAGTAGGCAGCTCAAGGCTGACACAGCGGCTCCACGTTGTCATTAACGACCCAAGATCCGGGTCTACCTTTCTGGCTCACCGTTCCTTTTTGAGACTATTTTTCAGAGCAGTGTTGGGTTCACAGTGAACCTGAGAGGGAAGTACTGACGTTTCCCATGTATCCCCCTATACCACACACGCACATCCTCTTCCATCGCCGACTCCATGCAGCAGAGTGGTATATTCGTTACCCAAAATGGACCTGGATTGACATCATAATCACCAAACTCCAGCATTTAACGTTGCGGTCTACTCTGGGTGTTTTAAATCGGTGAATTTGGATAAATGTATTATGGCATATTGGTTATTATATTATGTACACTGCCCTAAAAATCCTTTGTGCTCTTCCCAAACCACACACATACACTACAGAAAACCTTGATTTTTTTCTACCACCTCCATTACTTTGTTTGCTCTAGAATGTTGCATAGGTGGAATCATACAGTATATGGGCTTTTCACACTGACTTCCTTCTCTTAAAATATGCATTCAGGTTTTCTCCACCTCTTTCCATAGCTTGATAGCTCATTTTTTTTTTAGTGCTGAACAATATTCCATTGTCTGGGTATACCACATATTATGTTTAACTATTCACTTACTAAAAGACATACTTTTTTGTTCCTTCAAAGTTATGGCAATTATGAATGAATAAAGCTGTTAAAACATCCATGTAAAGGTTTTTCAGTGGACACGTTTTCGGCTACTGTGGGGTAAACATTAAGGAGCAGAGTTGCTGGACTGTATGGTAAAAGTGTGTTTAGTTTGTAAGAAATTCTCAAATTGTCTTCCAAAGTGGCCAAACCACTGCGAATTCCCACCAGCAACGAATGAGGGCTCCTGTTGCTCCACATCCACTCCAGCATTCGGTGTTGCCAGTGCTCTAGACTTCTGCCGTCTAACACGTGTGTGCTGGTATCTACCTCACTGCTGGTTTCATTTGCATTTTCCTGAGGACGTATGCTGAGAGGGCCTTTGTACATGCTTGTTTGCCATCTGTATATCTTCTACTTTTGTGTGTACAAGAATAAATTACACTTTCTTAGCAAATTTGAATTCTACAACACAGCATTTTCAACTATTGCCACTACGTTATATGTTAAATCTTCAGATCTTACTCGTTTTGTAATAAAACTTTGTACACTTTCATCAACCTCTGCCCATTACCCCCACTTCCTTATCCCCTGGCAAACCACCTTTCTCTTCTCTGTTTCGATGAGTTTGATTTTGTTTTAGATTCTACATACAGGTGATGGCATACTATATTTTTCTCTGTCTGGCTTATTTTACTTAACATCATGCTCTCTGGGTTCACCCACGTTGTTGCAAAAAGCAGTATTTCCTCTAAGGCTGAGTAGAATTTCATTGCATTAAGCATGTTCTTTTTCATTCATTCTATTGATGGACACTTAGGTTCTTTCCGTGCCTTGGCTATTGTGACTAATGCCACAATAAACATGAAAGTACAGATATCTCTTCAAGATAATAATTTTGTTTTCTTTGGATATATATCCAGAAGTGAGCTTGATAGATCATACGCTAGTTTTATTTTTAATGTCTTGAAGGTCCTTCATACTCTTTTCCATAATGGCCGTACCAGTTTACATTCCCATCAATACTATACAAGAGTTCTCTTTTTTTCTCATCCTCACAAAATTTATCTCTTGTCTTTCTGATAGTAGGCTTCTTCACAGTGAGGTGATATCTCAGTGTGGTTGTAATTTTTATTTCTCCCTTGATCAATGACGTTAAATCATTTTCATGTACCTGTTGGCCATTTGTATGCCTTTCTGAAAAAATGTCTATAGCAAATAAATAAGTCTGATTACATCAACCTGAAAAGCTTCTTCACAATAAAGAAAACTATCAGCAAAATGAAAAGGCAACATATAAATGGGGAAAATATTTGCAAACTACATATCCAATAGGAAGTTGATATCCAAGATATGCACAGTACAAGGAACTCATGCAACTCATCATCAAGAAACCACCAAAACCAATGAATAAACAAAAAACAAATAAAGTAATTAAACACGGGCAATGGACCTGAGTAAACACTTCATACCATTCTTTACGTGCATTTATTTTTTGTGCTTCATTTTAAGATAGCTCTTTACCACTAAACATTGCTTCTGAGTTTGAGGCAGAAATGAGAGAGAAGGGGCCCAAATCATTCCCTTTGTATGACTGCATTTTTATTTGGAAGGAAACTCTAGCCAAATCTTAAAAAGATGGGGATACCTTGTTGCATGGGAAAATGAAAGAACAAATATTTTCACTGAGTACATTGCTACCCCAAGCAAAATCAGGTTCTCTTAGCAGGGCAGCTGTCAAAATGAAAATTTGATAGGCAATTAACACTGCCTGCTCTATATATCATCATTAAAGAGTTACTCTGAAAGTTTAACGCAAAATAAATGAAGGTCTCATCACATAGTAACCATTCAATAACTCTTACTCTAAAGTAGTTATATTAATGTGTAATTAATAAGGCTATGTCTATTCCCTCAAGGACATATTAACTCAAAAGTCACACCTACTAAGATCTTTCTCTGATTTTGCTGGTCATATCTTTTTCATTGGTTTCACATGATGAAACAAATTAATCTGACAAACGAGCAGAAAAGGATTGCATTGAAAGGATCCAGAATTACAGAATGAGAAGAGAGCTACAGAGCTGGTGTTGCCAAAGTACAGGAACCTAAGGAAGTTTCATGGGAATAAATGTTGCTAAGGGTGTGTTTTATGTTTCATGAGCTGCTGTAGCAGGTGGTAAGTGCCTGCTGCCCACAGGATCCACAAGGACTGTGCCCAAACAGGTGAACTGTGTTGCTATTGGTTAGATAAACATGATTGCGATCTACTACAGGATCAGAAGCACATACGCAGTTGACTTTGGCTAAGTGATATATGATAGCTCAGTGTTATCCAATTACAGAAAGCAATTTGTTCATTTTAATACTGTTGCATATCTACAGTAAGAGTGAGAAGAAAATTATTTCAGAGTAAATGGTAGGAACCAGTAGAGAAGCAGTAATGCATGGTTGTAATTCATAGAATGACAAGTAGAATGCTTTTGTTTGAACATGGTACAACAGGGGGCAAAAACCCTGGAATTTATTTATTAAAGATTGTGTATTTATTCTCATATGTTTAACTTTAGTCCCATTCACAGTAATCCCTGTCTGATGCAATGCACCTATTGAGATGTTTCTTCCGCTGCTCAAAACAGTGTTTGAACTCATTGATCTTAATGCCTTTTAGTGCTTCTGCCACTTTTTGTTTCACTGCTTCCACACTGGCAAAATGTTTCCCTTTGAGGACTTTTTTATCTGGGGAAACAAAAAAAAAGTTCTTGGGGTGTGAGATTGGGTGTATAGGGAGGGTGGGCATGAGGGTCATGCCATTTTGGGCCAAAAACTGCTGAACACTTAGCACAGTGTGGGAAAGTGTGCTGCTAAATCACCCATCATGAAATGGGCAAACACAATGAAAGAGTCTTCAGAAAAAAAAATCCTGAACCTGAACACAGCCTCTCACAACAATGCCAGCTGATATACCAATACGGATGGGTTTCTAGAACACTCACCAAATGGAGGAAGCCTGTACAACAAGAAGCCTGCCCTCCAGAAGATAAATCTGGATTTTTGAGGGGGCCCTTTGTAAATGGAACGGCAATTACTGGAAGATTAAAAAGCAGAAAACAAAGCAACATGATCAAGAAATGGAATGTTTACGTAGTAATAGAGCAAAGTCCGACCCATGCTTTTGGAGGCTTCATCTGGCCTGTTGCATGATGGGAAAGTGGAAACAATCATTTCCTGAATATGAGTAATAGATCTAAATATGGCATCTAAAGCGGAGATGGAAAGCACAGAAGCAGGTGAGGGAATCTGAGAGGCAGAGCACAGAAGTGTCCCCTGAAGATTATTTTCAGGAAGTAAAGGTGGAAGCATTCAGGACCTCTTGGACTTCAACCTTGGCTACATTTTTGCTGCCATGAAAAGTAATAAGATCAAAAGAGGTATAACAGCCACAGTAAGAAAAAGGAGATGTTGCATTTTACATATGTTGAGTTGGATATGCCAATAGAATATTTCTTAGAATATATATATACAGAATTTGGAATTGATTATGGGTACTTATAAGAGAACAGAACTAATTGCATAGAAATTTTTCTATACAATTTCTTTGTAATTTTTCATAATGTTTTCTGTTTTCTTCTATTACTGTATTCTCATCTTCATCAACTACTCAATTACTGTGTACATGCCTAATTCTGTGAAGTGGCAACATCCTTCTGCATAATGGTCTCTCATGTGACTCCCTCCAACCAGTAATCATTGTATGCTACAGGCAGCATTTTCCCCATTTTAAAAAGAAAACTGAGTCTCAGGGACAGCTTACATTCTTCCCTATTCTTTCTTTACTGATGATACAAAAGTAAGTGTTAACCGCCCATTTTTTCTTTCGATTTGGTGAGATATGGGTAATATTTTGGACCTATGCAAAATATCAAAATATTTTAACTGTAATTTTTCTTTACAGATTTATGGCCTGCTAAACCTTTCCAAGGTCTGTTATTTCACCTGTTGGCAGATTAAAAATAAATAAATAAATTCCTTCTAATTTAAAAACAGTCCATTTACATTTTAAAAAATGTATCATCGTTAACCAGATTATTCCTTCTAATGATTCTTGTAGGCCTGGCCTCAGAAAGCTATTCGAAGCTATCTGTTATTTAAATTAAATTTGTTGCACATGAAAGAGCAGAACTTGATTTATTTTATCTCTGGTTAGTTCTAGAACATATAGAATAATAATTTGGTAGGCTCTCATAAGCAGCAGCCATTGGATGGTGCAAGTCTACAGAAGAACTGCCACTTAGGTTCACAATCACGCACATCTACTAAGAACATCTAAAGGGCACTAACATTTCAGAATTCTATATATAATCAATGCACTCTGCTGGCATACAAACAGAAAAATATTCCACTCCAGAAAATATGCATCAAATACACAGAGAAGGGTCCAGTTCAGCCTGAGATACAATAGCCAAATTTGAGAGAACTGAAGCTTCGGTAGAAAGAACATTCAGTATAGTCATCAGATTTGCCTCAACATGGCCAGGCCATATAGTACCTTGTCTACGTTACATGTACATAGTCACATTAAAGGCTACATAATAAGTTGAATAGTATCCCCTAAAATTCGCGTCTACCAGGAGACTAAAAACATGACCTTATTTGAAAATAGGGTGTTTGCACATATGGTTAGTTGAGATAAGATGAAGTCATACTAGATGAGAGCGGGTGCCCATTAAGAAGATCATCTGAAGACTGGGGAAAGCTGGCCATGTGACCATAAATGCAGAGTTTGGAACAATGCAGCTACAAGACAAGGAATGCCAAAGATTCCTGGCAGCAACTAGAAGCTAAGGAGAAGCAAGGAAGGATTCTTCCCAAGAGCCATTGGAGAGAACATGATGCTGCCAACACCTTAATTTCAGACTTCTAGCCTTCAGAACTGTGAGAGAAGAAATTTCTATTGTTTTAAGCCAACCAATTTGTTAGGGCAACCTGGGAAACTAAATACAGGCTCTTAATGACATATTGCTAACTCTTATTTCATTTGTTTCCCTCAGATAAGCAGACTGATGTCACCTCCAGACGGACCCTCTTCTGATATACTTGAAGAGTAGACATGCACACACATGCATCCAACACGTGCATTTCGGAATCTGTAGACAAAAGTGTTCTCAAATGAAAAATAACTTAAGGAAAATGCTAATTAAGTTTTAAGTGCCATTTTTAATAGTTTCTTTTAATTAATGATTCTTGTTACCCACCTTACCCTCCACCAGATGTGCAATTTATTTGCACTAAGGGGACCAGAAAGACGAAAATGCATGGTAACAATATTACCTTTTTGAAACACTTACCTTAGTTATAAGAACCATACTTTTCTGTTTGTTGCTGACCACTGCTTTTTCTCAGTGCTTCTAGTTCCTAGCGTCTCTGGACTATATAACACATTGTTGATTCAGTTCTTGGCCTCCAGCTCCTTGGGTCTTCCTTGGTGGGCTTATCCCCCCATGTGGTTTCTCCTATCACTACAGTTCTGAATACAGGAAGTCCACAGTTTTCTTGGATCAATGACTTGATATGTATTCTGACAGCTTTACATGTCACAGCAGCTGAGCAACTTGTCATTTTAAAATTAACATTGTGAGGGATGCAAGATATGCACTCAACGAGGTGCTATTTGGTGGTACTAGTCACATTGTTCTCATTGTACTTCTCTTCCCTGTCATTAATATAAGGGGCTGTTTTCCTTTCCTGCCCCATGCCAATTAGAAACAAGGTTCATAAAAGCCATGGACCTAAGTGGAGTCTTAGAGGCATGCTTGCAAAGAGTTTTTTTCCTAGAAAAAAATAGCTAAGACTATATGGAGGAAGAGGAAAGGAGGCAAGGGGGGAGGCTCCAAACTGTAGAAGAAGGACCAAGCAAAGGAACAAATCTAGGAAGGTGGGGTCCTAAGAAATTTAGGACAAGACGTTCTATCTCAAGGATGAGGAGGTAGAATGGCGGAGGGTCATGCAACTGACTCATCTTCTAGGGATGAATAAAATTGAACACATTGCAGCTTTTATATATAGGGGAAACTATTATTTTA
Source organism: Carollia perspicillata (assembly GCA_004027735.1). Classification (NCBI taxonomy): domain Eukaryota; kingdom Metazoa; phylum Chordata; class Mammalia; order Chiroptera; family Phyllostomidae; genus Carollia; species Carollia perspicillata. The sequence goes on along the minus strand of PVKM010007594.1, from coordinate 9,650 downwards.
GAGTACAAAAAAACTGTCTTTACATCACTTAATTTAATCCCTAACACAACAGAACAAGTAATAACAAGTGTTGGAGAGGTTGTGAAGAAAAGGAACCCTCATTCACTGCTGGTACATGTGAATGTAAATTGGTGCAGCCATTGTGGAAAATAGTGTGGAGGCTCCTCAAAACACGAAGGATAGCATTCCCATATAACCCAGCAACCCTTCTTCTGCGTATACACCTGAAATACTTGAAAACATGTATTCGCAAAGATACGTGCACCCATAAGTTCACTGCAGCATTTTTCACAGTGGCCAAGACATGGAAACAATGGAAGAATCCTTCAGTAAATAATTGGTTAAAAAGAAGATGTAGAATATATATATATATATATAATGGAATACTACTCAGCTGTAAGAAAAGATGAAATACTGCCATTTGTGACAACATGGGTAGGTCTTGAGAATATTATGCAAAGAGAAATAAGTCAGATGGAAAAAGTCAAGAACCATATGATTTCACTTACATGTGGAATATTAAACTGAAAGCAACAAATGAACAAACAAGAAATACAAACAAAAACTCATAGACACAGATAAGAGTGGGGTGGTTTCCAGAGGGAAGGGGGGTGGGGACAGTAAAGGGCAAAGGAGGTCAAATATAGAGCGGTGGAAAGAAATCTGACTTTGGGTGGTGGGCACACAATGTAATATACAGATGATATATTACACAACAGGATTGCACACGCGAAACCTATAGAATTGTACTAACCAATGTCACCCCAATAAATTTGAGAAAAAATTGATGAATAAAAAATTGCTGTTGTTCCTCGCTGGTGGTAATAGAAAGCTTAAATCACATGACCAAGGACACACACACTGACTAACTGCTAGTGTTAGAACTAAAACAAACTTCCTCTGACTATAAATCCATTATTCTCTTTCCAATTTACGCTTGCATATGATCCTTGATTTATTTGTCTTTTTATGCCCTCAGAGCACTTGATGAGTAAAATTACAAATGCCTTATCTAACCTTTCGAGGATCTTTATAATGTGACCTAAAACTTCTATCTCCCTCATTCTCTATTAATTTTAAGTATGAAACACCTAATCTTGTTGCTAGGTTCACAGTTTGCTATGTCCCCTGCAGAATAAAATAAATCCTGCTACACAATATGTGTATACTTTTGTTTCTTCCTCTGGAATAGTCCTTTTATAATCTAAGTTTTCCTTAATGTCAAGATTCAAACACATTACCCTCTGTTCATCTGAACAGAGGGAAAGTAAGTCTAGAGGATGGTTGTGTTTTAAACCTAGAGCCAAGAAGTCATAGGTAGCATCGTAAGTTCTAAGTTTAAAAAAAATGTTCCTCTTTTCTGAGCCTTGAATTTTTCTCTTCAGGTCTGCTTTTTGGCATTCACCTCCCTGAAAAGGTGATAGTTTAGCCTGCTTGGAATCAGGAATAGGCGAACAGAGAAGAAAAGGGTTTGTGAAAAATGGACCCAATTACAGCAGTCTGCATTTTCTTATAACACTGGTGACAGCAAGGAAGTTGAGAAGCTGCTTTTAAGTCCATGATAAATAGACTTAAAAGAAATAGTTCTGCAGGACTAAAGTCAATAAAAATGTAATGTGTTTGGAGCTAGGGTGGTAAATGAGGTCACAAATGCAGTGAAAGCAGAAGTATTGAAAAGCCAAGTGTATATTTAGGAAGATACTCCTTAAAAAAGTTGTGGGAAGAGAGGGCAGAGGAAATTCAGAAAGCAAGAAATCCACGCATTTGTAAACCTCTACTTTGGACAGGAAAGGCAGCTCTTTAGGGAGTTATACATCCCTTCTTCCAAGTGTATCATCTCCCTTCAGTCAGTAAAATGGCTTGTGTCATGATGAGCCTATTCTTTATAGTCCCGGGAACAATTCAACCCATAGAACAAAAAGGACACTTGTCTATATGAATGTCTTTACCAGGACCCATGAGCCCAGGGCATTTCCAAAGAAGCAATAATTCTCAAACTTTATGGTCCAAGAGAATCCCCCCAGGCAGCCCAGACTGCACGTTCTCTGACTCCAGCCCTAGAGGTTTTTGTAGGAGGAGCTTCACACAGGCTCCATTTGAAAAGCCCCTGCCTCCGACCCCACTAATTCTGATTCAGGCCAGTCCTCCAGGCCGTGCCTAAGTTTATAGGGATGAAAAAGCAGTTGTTTTTAACTCGAATGTTCAGAACAACACTCGGAGGGAGAGGTTTGAACTCCCATTTTTCCAATAGGAATCCTGGTAAAAGTCACAGTTGGTGAATGATCAGCATCCAGGTCTCTGGGTTGTGTGCCCCGTTGCCCTGTCCTTTCTACTTTCTCACATGGGAGTATAGCTGCCCAGGGAAATAGGTTAGCAAAAGGGGCAAGGAACTTAGGAGGCATGCAAATATTTGAGAAGGCATGTACTGACAGTGGAGAAGGTGTTCAGTCAACAAAAATAAGGAGAAAACTTTCCTGTAATCACGGAGCCTGGAAGTCTGCAGGCCAACATACAAAGGCACATTGGGTGTTACATGAGGAGTCTAATTATTACAATCCATCTAATGTGGACTACAAAAGGAACATTAAGTTGCCAAAGAGATAAGGGTCTGATGGCTTGTTCACTATGGGAAATGAGAGGTCAAGGGAACTGTGGCAGAGGATAAAGCACAAATAAGCCCTGGGGCCATCTGTGGATGGGGTATTAAATCCATAAACATTCATTAAGATTTTCATAAGCCAATGGTCTCAGAGACCAAATTGTGGAGATTAGGAGAAGGTTTTTATTTTATTTTATTTTTAAAAAGTGGTATAGCAAAACTATGGAGACACTATACACACTTCAGTGGCCACCAGGGGTGGGAAATGATAGGCATAGCACTGAGGATATTTATGGCAGTGAAAAATACTCTGTATGACATTATAACAATGCATACATGTCATTATACATTTATCCAAACACATAGAATATACAGCACCAAGAGTGAATCCTAAGGTAAACGTGGACTTTGGGTGATTACCATGTGTCAGTGTAGGTTTATTCTTGGTAACAAATATACCACTCTGGTGAGTGATGTTATTCATATGTAGGGGTAGGTGACCAATGGGAAACCTCTGTAACTTCTTCTTAATTGTGTTGTAAACTATCCTAAAAAGGTAAAGACTGGAAAAAAAACTGTGGGTGAAAAAAGTTTTATTTGTTAAACCTAAAAGAAGTAGCCACTAATCCAAAGGAGAAAACAGAGAATTTACAAAATCCTTCTAATTCTGACATAAGTAGTTACAATGTAAGAGGTACAGAAGACAGAGTAAACTACCCCTGCAGTGATGCTAACCTGGCAGATTCCAAAGTACTTCCATACCCATTGCCTCATCAAAGCATCACAAAGTTTTTGATATGTGCCAGAGTAGGCATTAATATTTCCAATTTCTAGAAAAGAAAATTAAAACATCTCCTTCAACTGCAAGAAAGTTTAGGTAACTTTTAAGGTCATGTTGCCAGTAAATGTAAGACCTAGGAGTAACAACTGGTCTTCTGATTCCTATGTAAGATCAGTGTTCTTTCCAAATCCTGAAACACAGAGGCACACATGCATAAGAATTCACTTGTGTCACTATGTCCACTTAATATGTAGATGTGTTGGTTATATGCACATATGTTAAATATTCTTCTCCTTAAGAGGTGGAGCTTAATTCTCCTCCCCTTGAGTGTGGGCTGGACGTAGTGACTTGCTTCTAGAAAGTGGAATACAGCAGAAGTGATGTGAAGCCATTTCTGATGTCAGGTTATAAAAAGACTGCGGCTTCCATCTTGGGTGCACTCTCCCATGCTCTCTCCTTTTGAATCTGTCCTCTGAGGGAAGCTGGCTACTATGCCTTACAGCAGCCCTGGAGAGATGGAAGTCAGAAACCATGTGTGGGGAAACTCAGGTAGCTGAGGCACTGAGGGCTGCCAGCAAGTTAGAGTGAACTCCAAAGTGGTTCCTTGCTCAAGTGAAGTACTGAACTGACTGCTGACTCTGCCAACAGCTTGACAGAACTTCACAAGTCAGAACCACCTAGTTAATCCTCAAAATCTGTGAAATAAGGTACTTTTAGCTACTAGTTTTGGGGTAATTTTTTATATAGTAATGAATAACTAATATAGTAAGGGACCACTCAAATTTTTACATTACAAGTAATCCTGATGATATGCAAACCAAGTAATGAAACAGAAAATCTTTGCCCAATGTTAACAGAGCCACTGGAAAAAGAGAAGAGAATGACAACAAGCAAGTTAGAGCTATTGACAAAAAGCGGCTGTGATGAGCAAGAAAAGTGAATGGGGGAGTATTTGGGGTTATATTTCCAAGGAAAGCTGGCCTTCTCACCAAGCCACCTGTCCTCTGCACCATTGTTGGTTCTCCATTCCATTTGTTACACTAGGTGATACAGTTCCACCAATTAGGGATCTAATTGAACTAACAACCATCCCATTATAAATATGAAAATTCCTCTGAGCATGCTTAAATGACTGGTTAACTACTCATTAGTTTGAATTAAAGTCTATTCTTTTCACCCTGGCCAGCGTGGCTAAGTTGGATGGAACATCCTACCATACACCAAAAGGTTGTGGGTTCAATTCCCTGTCAGGGCAAATACCTAGGTTGCAGGTTCAATCCCTAGTAGGGGCATGACCAGGAGGCAACCACATTGATGTCTTCATGTTTCTCACATCTCTCTCTCTCTCTCTCTTTTTACCCCCTTCCCCCTCACCAAAAGCAATGAAAAAATGTCTTTAGGTGAAGATAAAAAAATAAAAATAAAATAAAGTTAATCCTTTTCATAATAACTTTGGCTAAAATTATGGATTCTCAGAAATGCAGAATTTGATGAAAGCAGCGTGGTGTTGGTTCATGTTGTAGCACTTTAGGGGCAGAACAGGCCTACGTAGGGGTTCACAAGGGCAGATGCTTGGGAATGATGAAGTGGCAGAGAGATTCCCTGGGTGGGTAGCCTAGGGATGCCAGCCTAACTCTGGGTATGTAAATAATAATAAGTGCTGAGAATAGGCTTATATCTAAGAAAAAAGATTTTTCTTCTACTTTGAAATTAACGTAGATCTCATCATACCACAATTTAACATGAGTTCTAATGGGCTAGCCTGTAAACCTAATCAAAATACATAACATGATTTTTATTTAGCAAAGAGCTTCAAAATTACACTAATAAATAGAATTTGGAACATAACTCATTTATGAGCTGGGGTAAAGTCGAAGTATAGTGGCTGTTAAACTTGGAACAACATAGACGTAAAACATTGTTTTGGTGTTATAAAATGTTGTAATGGTGTTATCTTTTAAATCTTCAGGATGTTTTTATGTTATTCTTTACTCAAATCATAGTCTTTTATCACAGCGTTTCTCAAACTTTTCTATGTACACAAATCACCTGGGGAGCTTGTTAAAACAGGGACTGTCATGAGACTCAGGGTTCTGCATTTCTAAAAAGCTCCCAGGTGACATCAACCCATTGGAATGCAGCACTCTGGATACCAAAATGTTAATCAGCACAATTTAAGTGACTATGACTTTTCCATGATGCAAAACACAACTCAACACTACACATCATGGCTTCAGGGTTTAGCTAAAATCAAATTCCATCAGATCAAAATAATAATATTTGTTAGTAAAATTCATGATCTAGTCATAAAGCTAAATATTATTTTAATTATTTTTTAAATTTAAGTTCCAGGAGATAAGGATCATGATTAAGGACATACGTTTGAACCTTGGAGCACATGGATTAGAATTCCAGTTTTACAGTATTCTAGCTGTGTGACCTGGGGCATATGAATAAGGGAAGCTCAGGAAACACACACACACACACACACACACACACATACTCTTTAGGTATTTTTTAGGTATTTTAAACCAAAGGGATCTAATACAGGTTATCTGTTACCCAGGTTATATAATGTTTAGAAGCCGAAGAATGGACAATTGGGCTACCGGGACCATAAAACAGCTAGATGGAGGATGCCCGGATCTCCCCAAGGCTAGAGGGACAAAAGAAGGCAATGTCACAGGAGGCTGTTGGCATCTGGTACTGCAGGGGATAGGACTATACAGAGGGAGCTGAAGCCACAGAGAAGATGCCAGACAGGCCGCTGAGGCAGGAAGGGTGATACTCTGGTTACTCCCTCCCATCTCCTATCCTGCTCCAGTACATTCCACAGCATGTGATAAACTCAGCCACGAGGCTGTCAGCAAAAGGAGCCTAGATGTAGTTCCTTGTGAAACAGCCCTGAGCAAGAGAAGAAAAGAAAATGGATGGACCTGAGAGCACATCTGCAAAGGACCAGCGCAGCAAGTTACAGGCACTCTCTAATACACCACCCAGTGCTCAAACACACATCTGTAAAATGGGTGTGGTGTTGATGACATGAAATGGGTTCCATATGATGCCCAGCATAGGGACTTGGTACATGATTTTTATCATGGTTGTCACCATCTTCATCATCACTTTATGGTATGGCAACAAGTTCTCTCTTCCTCCCTTTCTCTCCTTTCACCCACTTTTCTGTCAGTATGTGGAGACTTAGGGAGATTAGAAACAGTATATTAACATGATAATAGGTCATAATTATGCTGTGAGAGATTGTCTATTTTAAGTGGGGAAATATGTATTTGTTTTATCCACATGAGAGACTCACAGAAGCTTAAACTAGGCACATTATAAGAACCCACAACTGTGATGAAGGGAGGCTTGACTTAAGGTGGTGAACACACAATACGATATAGTAGATGATGTGTTACAGAAAAAGAACCCCAACTTCTCAAGGAGGTGGACTCAGGTGTGACCCTAGAACCTGGGGGTGCTTTGAGGATAATATTTTGGCTTGTGCTCAAGACATGGAGCATGAGGTTGGCCAAAGAAAGAGAGAGAGGCAAAAAGGAAAGCTGTTCTCATCCACCCAAGGTCACTGGTGTGTGACTGAGGGGTGACCAGTGGATGTGCAGATACACATGTTGTCCTTGTCTGGATTTCAGGAGTGTGGATATTGACTGTAGATAGTAATTTGATTGCTATTTGTCTTGACTAGGACAGACCTGCATGCCTTTGCTGATGGAGTGGCCATAACTGAGAAATGATGGTCTGGTTAAGGCACTGACAATCTTCAATGATGAAAGGACTGTTTTCTGCGTAGGCTTGTTCCCCAAGTGAAGTTATCAAATGCTTACAAAATAGACACACAGGCGTCTCTGCTAGGTTATACTGCAAAGAACTCAGAATGCTAACATGCAGCTCTTCTGTGGAAGAAAACATAACCAAGGCTACTTATATTCTGGCATGCATTCTTACATCATAGGAAATGCAGCACTCTGTCTCTGGTTTCATCCTGGTTCATCTCGTTGGGAGTCAGCAAGCAAAGCCCGTAGTGAACTAGTGAACGTAGTGGCCTCTCCCTGCAAATGACTTCGCTAATTCATTCCAACCTTAAACCACTTCATCTGAATATAAATCCATTTGAGTAGCAAAGACTATGTGGAGAAGAGCAGCAAGGTGTATGGAAATAAGGAACTGAAATATATAGCTCTGGGAGAGTTCAGAGCTGCACTATAGCATTTTGTTTATTCATTACACATTTATTGAGTTAAAAATAATACAAACCAACAATCTTAAGGATTTTACCATCTGACATATGCTGGGAGCCAAAAGAATTGGTGCCTACAACAAGTGTTGAGTTCTGGAGAGTCAGTTAGCTGTGGGTTGGAGAATTCGAGATATCTCTGTGGAAGGGTGGGGACAAGGTTGGGCTTTAAGGGGCTACTTGGAGCTGGCCAGATGAAATGAATGGGAAGGGTGTTTCCTGCTGGGGGAATGGCTCTGTCAAAAGCTTTGTGGTGGGGATGGAAGGGTTGGCAGAGCACCAGGGGAGGAAGTTCACAACAGTGTTTGAGAGCCTAATGCCACAGCTAGTCTGGCCAAGTGAAAAACTTGGCTTTGACACTCCATAACTTAATAAATAACATTGGCCAAGTCACTTAAACAGTTTCCTAAAGTGCAAAATAGAAATATTGCTAGTACCCAACTCATGGGCTTATAGCAAGTTATCAAAGAAACAGAAAAACTGCCTAACATTACAAACATACACTCAGTACTTAGCTCTATTATTTTATCACTGAAAGACACAGTGCATTTATTCCTTCAGTAGACATTTACTGACTTCCTGCTATATGGAAGGCGGCAGAGTAAATTGAGTCAGAACATGAAATGCTTTGATTATAGGCCAAGTTCCAGACATTCTCCGGCTAAAATAGGGGAGTTGTTGGAGACACCAGGGTTGGGCAGGTCATGATAGAGGACATTTTTAAGGATTAATTGAGCACAGGATAGTACATGCAATGTGTCATTCAGCAACTTCTTTTATAAATCTTTAATGAAGAGGTAGAGAAATTGAGATAATCTCTTGACACCAGAAAATACACCTAATCACCCAGCAATAAATCTGGGGGCCCTTACAAGGAACTGAGACTCACTAGTGACTGAGGGCACCTCATGGAATGGACGGACTGCTGCCATGGCCAGCCACCAGTGCACTGGGGACTTCTGGGGTCCTGAGAGTGCAGGGCAGGTTACCGACAGTGCTCCCTGACTCAAAATGGGGGCCAACACATTGCAATGACAAGCAGCTGATATCACAGGAAATGTTTCCATCAGCTCTCCCAGATAATAAAGTATGAGGAAAGCAAACAGCAGAGAGAATTTTGGGAGACAGTAACATTGATCTAAAGAGCTAGAATAGCAGTTTTCAACCTTATGTTTCTGTGACAATTTACATAATGAAAGAGTTTCTAGTAAAGGAAACAATCCCTTGGGTTATGCACAACCCCCAGCCAGCTGCTTGTAACTCCAGCTCCTTCTCTCTCTCTCTCTCTCTCTGTAACATTCGTCAAAATGAAAGTGTACTGTAATTAGAGCAATGACTACCCTAATTTATTTAATAGGGTAAAGCATTCATCAGTTTTGGTACTTTATTACTAGTAAAAAAATATTTGGGAAACCTGAGAAAACTAATATGGAAGAACCAGGCTACCACTAACATTTTAATTGAGAACTATAACTCCTATCATTTGTGACAGCATGGATAGAACTTGAGTGTATTACGCTAAGTGAAATAAGCCAGGTGGTGAAAGACAAATACCATATGATCTCACCTAAAAGAGAAACATAATCAACAAAACAAACAAAGGAGAAAAATAGAACCAGAGGCATGGAAACAAGGAACAGGCTGACAGTGACCAGAGGGGAGAGGGCAGGAGATAAGGGTGGAAAGAAGAAGAAGGGACTAGTCAAGGAGCATGTATGGATGACCCATGGACATGGACTACAGTGTGGGAATTGACTGTGGGGGCGGGGTTGAGCTGCATGGAGGACAGCAAAGAGGGAAAAACTGGGAAAACTGTAATAAAACAACAACAAAATATTTATTTAAAAAAGAACTGTAGGTCCAGACTCCTTGGGTCATCCTCTCTCGTTTCTTCCCACTGGCCTGCACTTCATTCCCTCCAGACTTGCCCCACGTTCCCAGCAGGTGTTTATCTGGTAAAAGTGAGAGGAATGGACCTGACTTTTGAACTCTGCCTTCCTTGAACACTATGAATGTAA
>PVKM010007593.1:0-41076 GCA_004027735.1 Carollia perspicillata | reverse complement strand
GACCTCCTGTACCACCATCTTGGACAATGGAGAGACTCCCCTGGTTCCTTGTCGACTCTGCGCCCCTCCTGCCCTAGTCCCAGCATGCCCCAGGGACCACCAAGAGAGAGAAACCAAACCAAATTCCTAAATAAAGGAACCCTGGAACACAAACCCTTCCCACACCTTTCAGGCAGCACGTAGGGAGGCCTCTGCAGGAAAGACAAGGCATCTGCAGCCAAGGGCAGGGAGTCTCCTCGCGGGGAGGGGGGAGGGGGGACGTGTGGCTTACGAGGTGCTGCTCAGTTCCCAACCAACAGGCAAAAAGGTGTCATGGCCTGCGGAAGTACAATCTGGCTCTGTGCTGCAGAACTCACTGTCCCCGCCATGACCCAGGCAGTTTGAAAGGTATTCTCTAACTGGCTGCATGCCCCCTGTACTTTAGTCTTCAACCTCAGACCTCCATCTCTGGGTAACACAAGTGGCCGCAGGTCTCAGAGTAAGACAGGTGGAGTACACAAAAACCTGACCTATAATCTTGAACCAAGCCTACCTGAATCCAGAGAACTCACAGGTCCATCAAGTTGAGAGATGGAGAGAGGGAGGAGAGAGGGGAAAAGAAAAGGAGAGAGGGAGAAAAAAAACTTGGGAAAATAAAAAAGTGAACTACTTGGCTGTTAAGTAAATGTAGTCATATCAAGTAGACAACTTGAATTGATTATCCATTTTTAGGGCCAAATGCTTAAATATGGTTATAGACTACAAATGTTATCAAACTTGATATAAAAAATACAGATGATGAAAAGTGGAAACTGCAAGGGAACTAGAGAACAAATAGAAAGGGAAAGGTACTAAAAACCTTTATTTTGAGAAATGGAGATTCACATATATTATCTATGGTTGATGGGACAAGCAACAAAAGCATAGCATATTTTTCAAGTGCAATCATTGTATTAGTTTGCAGGGACTGCCAAAATCAACTACCACAGTCTGAGTGACCTAAACAACAGATATTTATCTTCCCATAGTTCTGGAAGCTAGAAGTCTGAGATTAAGGTATCGGCAGAGGTCATTTCATTCTGGGGCCTCTCTCCTTGGCTTGCAGATGGTCACCCTCTTGCTGTGTCCTCACACAGTCTTCCCTCTGTGCACACATTTCTCGCCTCTCTCTGTGTGTTCAAATTTTCTCTTCTTATAAAGACACCGGTCAGATTGAATTAGGGGCTGACCTAATAGCCTCATTTTAGTTTAATCACCTCTTCACGGGTCTTGTCTCCAAATATAGCCACGTTCTGGGGTAGTATGTGTTAGGATTTCAACATATGAATTTGGGGAGGACACATTTTGATCCATGGCAATCGCAAATGTATTTAAAAACATGTGTTGAAGTAGTAATACTACCATATTCAGTGATAGGCAGAGGGGAAGTGAATAGTTCAATAATGACTAAAACAAGTCAGGAAATAGTAGTAAACACATTAATCAGCAATGTGGGGTTAATTCGGGGCTGCCGCATGCAGCTGTGCATTTGTGCAGGGTATACCTGAATGTGGCAGTCCTAACTACCACAAGAATAACTAGTAACATAAAGTTAAAAAATGGAAAGTAGTTTGCTCTGGGGAACAAGAGGGGGATTGAGGGAGAATGACATGGACTTGTTTTTCATTAAAAAAACACTCAGTACTAATTTATTCTAAAACCACGTGTACATATTGCTTTGATAAGAAATTATTTTAAAAAACTCAAATTTAATAAAATTAATAAAGAAATAGTTCACTTCTCCTTTGCTTTCTCCCTCCCATTGCCCTATTTCCAAACCTTATTAGCTCTTGAATGGACTATGATAGTCTTCCAAAAGTTTCCCTCACCTCTAATATCATCCAACACACCCTGCAATGCCTCTAGAATGTTCTTTCTCCAATAAAATTATGGCCATGTCACTCCCCTGCTTCAAGTATTTCCATGATGCTGTCATCCCCTGTGTAATGTTCCTTAACATGGAGGATAAGATTTTCCATAATCTGATTCTTGCCTAACTCTCCAGTCTGCTTTCTGAGCATCTATTATTGTCATTTTATGTCCTTCCAAAACCAACCTTTCATTAATCTGTATTTGCCTTTAGTCTCATATTATCTGGCTGGAATGCTCTTTCCTCGTCTAAATTCCATCCTCCCTCCCCTCAATTCATTGCTTTCATTTGGCTTACTCTCTTCTTCTCATCCTTTAGTCCAAGGTTGTTGGCTTTAGACAGAGTTTATTATAGGACCTGGTTTCTCTCTCTCATTTTGTTTGCTCTGTGTCTTGGCATTGGTTTCATTCTCAAACCCCACATAGTTGCAAGATAGTTGTAGCACATTTAGTGGAAAAGAGCAAGAGTCTCTTCCAAATCTCATTGTGTCTCAATGGCCCTGACTACTAATGCCCTGGAAGGGCAATGTTCTCATTGGCCAGTCCTGAGTCACCTGCTCAAGTCTGCAGTCAGGGGATGGAGTCAATTCTATAGGAACTACTATATACATTGGGAATAGAAAAGAATGGTCTTCAGGGGAAAATCCAGCTGCAATTTCTCAAAGGAAGGTCTACATGTACAGTGCAACAACATTGTAGATAGAGGCCATGATCACGGGGGCAGATTCTGTGACCTCACACCAAAAACCCGGCACTTCACGCAGCACTTGACAAATGTTAGGTGCCCAAAATGTTCATTGAATTTTTATGTGTAGCGTTTTGCTTTCTGACTAAAAGATATATTTTATGCTGTGGTATGTATCTTCAATATTGACATTTGAAAATTAAATCACTTAGTTTATAGAAATACAAGTTGTTTAAGATATTTCTGTGAAAATGAACAGTGTTTTTATAGCTGGATATATATTTTAATTTTACTGAATTTGCAAAATAAAATTGTCATACTTTTATATATACTGCTGTTTTGTTTGAATTGAAAAAAATAACGAAAAACCCATCCCAAAGCAGTTAACATTTTGGAGAGCTTTTTATTTGATTTTATTTTTAATCTTTCTGACAAAGTGCTTGGAGACGAATGCTTTAAAAGAAAATGCTGCTTCGGCAATAAATTTTACATCATCCTCAAGGTGCCAAAATAAACTCTTGCATCAAGGGATTCAAATTTTTTTAAAAAGAGCCTGCTTTTGAAAAGCACAAAAAAGCACATCTGAAGATTTATTCTCAAAAGTGAGTATGTGCAAACCTGACCTCTTCGAGGAAGCAAGGTGTATTAACAGGCATTCTATCTTAGCAATTGAGATTTCCCCCAACATCATGATGCAACTGTTTCATGAGCTGTATGCGGGTAACTTGATTCTTCTCACTCTCCTATTCCTTGTAGAACCTATCTGGGCAGCTATTTAATGCGACCAGGCCAAATTCTCTCTTCACGTTTTTCCTGCCAAGCAGTACCATAATTGTCATCAGGATGTGATCATCTGTTTCATATTGCTTTAACTCATGCGAAATGATAGCACCAGTGTGATTTGCCATTTTATTTCGGCACTTATTCTTGAAAAATCGAAAATATGCAAACACTTCTTTTTGATTCCCTTTCCCAATTTGTAAGACTGTGAATAAATTAACATTGTCCTGTTCGATGCATTGTACTATTTGATTGAAGGAAGAAGGATGACTAGAATGAAAAGAAGGTTTTTAAGAGAGGAAATCGGTTGAGAGAATAAGAACCACTTTAGAGCATGTAATAAGCTTTCACAGTCCAGAAACGTTCTGCCCAGTTTGGTAGCCTCTGTTTGCTTTGACTGTGAAATGTGGCTAATCTGAATTGAAATGGGCTGCACGTGTAAAATACACTTAGAATTTTGAAGATGGTATGAGAAGAAGAATGTGAACTATCTCATTAATAACTTTAATATCGATTATATGTTGAGATGATAATGTAGATGTATAGAAGTATAAAGTATATTCTTAAAATTAATTTCACTTTTTAAAAGCAACTACTAGAAAATGTAAAATTGTATAGGTGGCTCGTATTTGTATCTCACGTTATCTTTCTATTGAATAGAGCTGGTTCACAATTAACACACCAGGAAATAAAGTGGTCAGAGATAAGATGTACAGAGATATAAAGTCATATGTACAGTAACAAGCATTCTCAAATGTTATTTTCTGTTTTGAAAGGCTTACTCAGAGGAATATTCATCTCTCTAAAAAAGGTCAGGGTAAAGGAAATGAATTTTTTTCAATAAAATGGCTCTTTGTTTTGGCCTGCCTGAATATCTACATCCTCTTTTTTTTTTGTCAATAGTGCCCTGGTGTTCCTTTGGGAAACCATCTCTGTCTCTCTGATTTTGAGTCCATGCTGGTAACGCTGGCCCATGATGCACTCTAGAATTTGTCGTATGACCCAGTCCTAAACAATCAAAATGTTCAGTCTCCTGGCCAAAACAGTCGCCTTAGGAAATTGATGAAAGAGACCCTTGAGACAGATCTCCAGTTTCCCGCTAAAAGGTGTAAATTTGGCTATAGGTGTTCTGAGAGCAAAGTAGGGTAGATTCAGCAAACTTTTCCTTAATAATCTCTGTTTAGTCTGTGACTTTAGCCCTTCCTCTACTGTGCTTAAGTCCATAATCTCTCCAGTCCAATTTCTCCAAAAAATACAGTTCTGAGCTGTTACAGGAGTTGAGACAAAAATGCCTTCCTGCACGTTTGCAGAGAGAGTCTGTGGGATGAGCCGGTGGTTCTCTCAGCTTCCCACACAATCTTTTGACCAATCCCTAGGCTTTCAGCCCTGCCTCTCACCTCTGACTTCTATCCTGAAATTTTATTTTCTGGGAACCATGGAGAAATGGAGATTGGAGGAGACCAGTAATATTCAAAATAGTTGCTGAGTTTTCTGTTTAGACTTCTTTTTCTTTCAAGTTTCTGGTTAAGAGTTTAATCTTATACTTTGGTGTACAAGAATAAGATCAAGTGATTTTGCTTATTAAATGTGAAATCTAATAATAGGATAATATTAAACTTTACAGTCTAATGTTGCATAAGTGATTATTCATTATAATTTAAATTGTATTATTATAATTTATATCTTCAAATATTATATGATTTTGACATATTGACCACTGAGCTAAAAGGTATTAAAGCTATATCAATGTCATATTTAAATCTTTTTTTCTTCTTTATAAAGGGTAAATCATAGTATAATTGAACTGGTTCATTCTTTTCTATCTTTACTTCACCTCTATTCTCTAGGTGAATATCAGTATGGACCCTTATCATATTTCATTGTTTTAATAAACCTTTTTAATGATGATAATTTTAAATGAATGTATTAAATTCACTGGATTTCACTTCAGAGCTTTATTGTTAAGCTTCTTTACCATGAAATATTTATACTTTGAACTATTTTCATATTAAAATAAACACTTTCTATATGTTATAACTGAAGACCAAACCCAACCTATTATCAATAGCATGGAAGACAATTTTAAAATTCATGAATTGTTCATGTTTCTGTTCATTAAGTCATTTTAGTAAGTAAAAGAATATGCTTTATTTATATAAAATCTTGTAGTTTATTTTATATTAGGGGCTTCGACAAGCAGAAAGGCCAGATGATATCAATTCCTTGGTTTGAAATATAACTCCTATAAAATGCAAACATGCCACTTCTTTTTGTCATTTTCTTGACATCGGGTATGTAAAATAAGTTTGGATTTATGAATAGAATGGTGGTGGGTATGGGGGTAAAAGAAGACCTATATTTTTCACATTTTTTAGAAATTACACTGTTGCCTTTTCATTTTAACTCAGCAAAAGTGTCTTTGGTACCAAGTGAAATACAGAAGGCAAGCCCACAGAAATGGTGAATACCCAGACCTTGACTTCATAATCTACAAGGTGGGAGAGTGAAACAATAAGATACATTCATAAATACTGTAATTATAATGCACAAAAGATGTAAGACCCATGAGAAAAAGTATAAATAACATGTTTTAAGAGCACAGAAAGGAGTAGTGATCATCTAGTTGGGAAATACTGAACAATTTCCATGACAGAAGAAGACCATGGAAGTTATCAGATGAGGAGCAGCAAAAATCCCAGTGTGGCTCAGTGACCATGTTAAACACTGTGGGGTCATGCTCTTTGTGTTTGTCAATATCTTTCCCCAAATATCAGTGTCCCTCATGAAAATCAGATAAAGTCCAAATTCCTCAATGTCTGATTCTTTCTGAGGCAGTTTTATCACCTTTTCTGCTTCCCAATGTAAACTTGTAGTTAAATTTGGAAAGACAGCAATTCAAATTCCATTTCTACCACAAATTAGCTGAGTGATGTTGGACAAGTTACCTTCTCTGAGCCAATTTCTTAATACCTCCCCTGTGATACAGGGATAACAATAATAGGACTTATTATGTATGGTTATGAAAAAGGTCAAATGAATTAATAATATATGTCAGAGCTCAACAAATGATGGCTTAATTATATAGCAAAGAAAAGTCAAGATTAGGAATCAGGAAATCCGGTCTTTAGTTTGGGTACTACTGCTTTTAAGATGTGTGGCCTACATAGATTGCTTATCCTGTTTGGGCCTCAATTTCCTTATCTGCAAAACTAAGGGTTTGACCAAAATGATCTGTACTCTCTCTAAACTGTAGCGGTATAAGTGCTTTAGATGACATTTTTATTTATCTTTGATACTGAACTATGCAATTGGATTAAATTGCAAAAAATTGCCACCATAAGTATACAATACATTGAAATTTTATTAAAAGGCTGAAAATGAAATTATAATGAGTGGGCTGGGAGAATGATTTCAAAAAGAATGGTGTTAGATCATGTCCTATTATCATCTGCCTGGATGTAAGAGAAAATAGATAGTAAGGGTTATTTTTAAAAAGCAGATACCAAGTTCAAAGGTATTGTTTTAAAAAAATAAAAGAAAAAAAACATTCTCACCCTATTAATTGGTTATCCTGACAGGTTAGGGCCTGAGTGTTCCTAATGCAATGAAAATTCTGTCCACAGAGAGGATATTTAATATGAAGATGGTAACAGGATATAATAGTAATATTCTAAAAATATCCAGTGATTGAACTTAACAAAGAACATAAAGAAAATCTAAGATACCACCCAGTATCTTAGATGAGTGACAGTATTAGATCAACAACTATCATGCCTATCTTTTTTTGGTACCCTAAAGACAGTCTTGGAATAGGAAATAGGTAGCCATTACTCTTTAAGAAATGAAACACATCACCATTATATTTCTGTCTCTTCAATTTTCATTCCCTCCTGTGAAATTTTATCTTTGTTCCCTACCAAATGTATAAAAAAGATATTCATGATATTTGAAAATGCATCAAGAAGACAAAATCATTCACCTATTTTAGATATCTCTAATATTTAACTGCACTATTGAAATTAAATGCATCAGCATGAATAGCTGAGATGATGATGTTCTTAGGGTCGTTGCTCCTATAAGAAAAAAAATGCTGAGAAATCTGTGGCTCATAATCATGGATGAATCTAAGATGTTTGCATAAAATTTAACATAATGGTAATGTAGCTATAAGAAATTCTAAGGGGGCTATTTTTTATGTCCTAAATAATTGGTTGATAAAAATTGTCTGATTTTTAGATTTCTGATCATTGCAGTACATTAGAGTTCACAACTAAAGGAAATATAGTATAGTGTGATGTATTTAAAGCAGTTAATAAGTTTACTCCAAAACGCCTTTTCAGCATTATGAATCACTTTATCATTAATTAAGGCAGCTAATCATTACACCTTACAATTACAAATATCTAGTGCATACAAAAATGTTTAAAATAGTAAATTAGAAAACGTGTGTTATTTTGTTACATGTTTATAATTCCTAATTGAATAGGTATTTTGCAACCCTGCTAGTATATTGGATTGTTTACTTTTTTGCAAAGTAAGAAAACATACATTGTAGTCATGCCTTCTATAATTTCAGGTTTCTCTGCTGCAGTAATATGCGTATTTCAAACTGCTTCAATTTATGTGTATCTTTATATCATAGTCTCCTAAAATATATCCCAGATTGGGAATTGACATCCAAGTATTCAAATAAATCAAGGAACTATTAATTTGCCCAGCAATTTATGTCTCTACTTGATACTGTATAAGAACTCCATAGATGTACTTACCAGTTACAGGTAATAGTGACCTTGATGGATATTTATAGTGGTTTGAAGTAATGACCCCAATTTGCTAACACCTTTTTGTATCCCTGTCACTTGCTAGTGTCTTCCAGACTTTGGACTTGGTTGTCTGATTTGCCTTGGCCAATGGGACAGTAACAAGCCAACGTAACACAGCAAAGTACTTACACATTAGTGTTTATGCTCTTGTTGTGCTTGACATGCTGCCACTATATAAATAAGCTCTAGCTAGCCTCTGAGAGACGAGACACATGAGATACGTGGCTCAGTCATTCCCATTATTTCAGCACGTGGGAACTAAACTCCAGGCCCGAGTGAAGCCATCCTAGTCCATGTGGCTTCCAGCATGAACAATCCCAGCCAAGATCAGCAGAACCTTGCCAGGTCAGCGGAACTGCCCATCTGAACTGTAGACTTTCCAGCAATAACAAATGGTTGGTTGTTCTTTTAAACCACTAAGTTATGGATTGGCTTGTTTCATAGCAATAAACAAATGATTTGCTATATATAGTAAATAAATTGCAGAATAAAAACCACTTTCCAAAGAACCTTAACTTTTCCTTTGCAAGTAAGTGGATTACCAGTGTAGGAGACAATCTTGGATATGTGATCCTCCACTACCATTGAATTAATGGCTATCTAGCCTAAAAATTCTAGAGATATTGTATTCATTAGTTTTGTTCATTAATATTTCTATTCTTCCCTCTTTGGGGGAACAAGGTAAATTACACTTGCCCATCTGCAGTAGACTACAGAAGTGACCATGGATTATTTTTCCCCCCTCTATCCACACTCTTCAGCAAGGTGACTTGCAGCTCTTCCTGTTAAAAGGTAGATTCTAGTCCTGGCTGATGTAGCTCAGTGGATTGAGCATGGGCCTGTGAACCAAAGGATTGCAGTTTGATTCCCAGTCAGGGCGCATGCCTGGGTTGCAGACCAGTTCCCAGCAGGGGACGCACTAGAGGCAACCATACATTGATGTTTCTCTCCCTCTCTCCTTCCCTTCCCCTCTAAAGATAAATAAATAAAACCTTTTAAAAAAAAGTAGATTCTACTTCCCCTCATTGGCTTGCAGTATGGCCATATGATTCCTTTAGCCTTGTGAACTAGATGGAGCAAATGGGACCAAAGCCAAAGTTAAAAAATGCTTGCACATTGGGGCTTACTCTCTTGCTGACCTTGAAACCCTGTGACTGCCACCATGTGAGCTAGCTCCTTGATGATGAGGGACAACTGGCCTGCTTGCTCTGTTGTCCCAGATGACAGTCAGCTTAACTTCAGAAACAGAGTTGTCACTCTAACAGGAAGCTAATCACAAACACCTGAGTGAGCTCAGCACAGGCCAGCTGAACTATCCAGCTGAACCTAAACAAAGCCATTCCATAGACTTATGACCTAAATAAATGGTTGTTGTTTAAGCTATTAAGTTTTGAGGTCACTGGTTACACCTGCAGAGCTAACTGATCTATCACTCCTTTGAAGTTAGACACGGCCACATGATTTGCTTCACCCAATGAAATATGTCACTCTGGCAGAACCCTTTAAGAGCTGGACAGTGATTTGACATCTTTCTCTTGTTGTGGTGACTGGGGAGGTGCCAGATGGTGGATCTTCGTAAACCTGGGTCCCTGAATGGACATGGAACAGTTCTCCCCACCCTCCTTCACACTGACTTTTGGAGGACATATACTTTAAGCAAGAAATAATCTTTGTATTAAGTCACTAAATGTTTTTGATTTAATTTTTTGTTTATTCATTTATTTTTATTGTTGTTCAAGTACAGTTGTCTCCATTTTCCCACCACCACTTCCTCCACCCCACCCACCCCCACTTCCCACCCTCAATTCTATCCCCCTTTGACTTTGTCCATGGGTCCTTCACACACGTTCCTTGATTACCTTTACCCCATTATTGTTCCCACTTCCCCTCTCATTACTGGCAGTTCGTTCTTTATTTCAGTGTCTCTGGTTATATTTTGCTTGCGTGTTTGCTTTGTTGATTAGGTTCCAGTTAAGGGTGAGATCATATAGTATTTGTCCCTCACCGCCTGGCTTATTTCACTTAGCATAATGCTCTCAGGTTCCGTCCACGCTCTCACAAAGGGTAGGAGCTCCTTCTTTCTTTCTGCTGTGTAGTATTCCATTGTGTAAATGTACCACAGTTTTTTGATCCATTCATTTACTGATGGGCACTTAGGTTGCTTCTAGTACTTGGCTATTGTAAATTGTGCTGCTATGAACACTGGGGTGTATAGCTTCTTTTGAATTGATGTTTCAGGATTCTTAGAGTATAATCCCAGCATTGAAATTGATGGATCAAAAGGCAGTTGCATTTTTAGTTTTTTGAGGAAATTCCATACTGTTTTCCACTGTGGCTGCACCAGTCTGCAATCCCACCAACAGTGTACTAGGGGTCCCTTTTCTCCAGGACCTCGCCAGCACTTATTGTTTGTTGATTTGTTTATGATGGCTATTCTGACCAGTGTGAAGTGGTATCTCGTTGAGGTTTTAATTTGCATCTCCCTGATAGCTAGTGATGCTGAGCATCCTTTCATACATCTCTGGGCCCTCCGTATGTCCTCCTTGGAGAAGTGTTTGTTCAGGTCCTTTGCCCATTTTTTAACTGGATTATTTGTCTTCCTGGAGTGGAGTCATGTGAGTTCTTTATATTTTGGAGATCAAACCCTTGTCCGAGGTATCATTGGCAAATATATTTTCTCATACAGTTAGTTCCCTTCTCATTTTGCTGATGTTTTCTTTAGCTGTGCAGAAGCTTTTGCATTTCAGTTACTGGAGCATAACATAACACTTTCTAACTATCAGGAAATCGGTACCCTGATGGAGGTAGAGTTATGACGATGGAAAAGCTAAAATATGTGGCTGTGACTTACACACTCAGTGGATAGTGGCAACGAAACTACTGTGAAAGGCTAGAAATTTAATAATCCATGTTAGCTGTGGTAAAATATTTGCTAAAACTGTTCATGTGAGTATCCCATTCTTCTCCTTTACCATGTTTATTCTGTTCCTGTCCCACCATTGTGTGTGTTGAACGTGTGTACATGCATGTGTATGTAAGCAAAGAGGACTAATCTTTTGTCCTTTCAGGTTTCTATAACAAGAGAGGCTTAATCCTGTTCTAATACAGGGACTGCCATGTTATCACATACAGCATCACCCAGAGATCCTGGAGTTTGAGATAACCGCCATTACTAAACAGAACTTGTGGGTTGTCTCACTTGTGATAGGTGTGAATGTATTTTTGTAGTATAAGGAGAATGAACTGTCAATTGGTGACTAGAAAGATGGGTTGCAGTAATCATTGGTGCTGTTCACCAGTAAATTCTGATTATCTTTCTTCTGGGCAAATAGTAGGATTATACTTCCAAGCTTCCCTTGAAGATAGACATGTCTCTGTCATTTGCTTTTACCTATGAAATGTGAGTGTGATTGGCTTGTATTATTTTCAGGAAGAACCAGTTTGCCATTCATCTTCCTTGGGTCTATCATGCAAGTGGGGAAGCTGCAGTGAGTGGGGCCTTCCTAAGCCATCTGGTTGCAAGGTGACAATGACCTGCTGTGAAGCTCCACTCTCTAGGTCCCCCCTAATTTTGAATCCTTTGTTCAAAACTGCTTGTTATTACACCATAAACTAACCCATCCTAACTAATGTAGATTACTGTAAAAATGATCAGGAAAGCTACAAATGCTGATCATCTTGGCAATTAGTTATTCTAAGTATAAGTAACTGAAACCATCCACTGACAATTCCTAAAGCACCTTCACAAAATGATTTTTACTTACTTTTCCAGTTGTGAACATTCTAGAAAGGTGATTATGAGATTTTAGATTTTATTTTCTTAATCTGTGAAAATGTAAAACTACATTTTCACTATGGAGAGGTAATGATGAGCAATTAAATATTTTCTTGTAGGAAAAAAAAGAAAGGTGGATAAAGATAAGTCACAAAATAGGGAGGGTGGTACTAAACTGAGAATTCATAGTAGTTTCCAGGAAGAATTAAAACATTTCCCACATACTTGTGCATAAATTTCCAGCAATACACACAACTTCTCAGTAAACTTTTGGTTCGCTCCCTGCACATATAAAGAAATACACGCACAATTGTTGTAGTGCAACAGTAAAAAATGTCATTGACGTTGATACGGGTATTTAATGAAAGGTTCTCTCTGAAGAAGAAAAAATATTTGCCCTAGAGCAGTGTAGAATTCATCCCATAACACCTGTAAAGTCCTAAATGACATGCCACGCACAGTACTAGGGTCAGGCAAGTGAAACATGTCACGGACAGAAGTCTCAACGGGTCTCTGTTTTCCAGGAGTTTACATTTTGAGGATGATAAAAAGTTTCCCCTTCGGAGGTTTTCATCCCGTCACACCCAATG
Organism: Carollia perspicillata; assembly: GCA_004027735.1. Classification (NCBI taxonomy): domain Eukaryota; kingdom Metazoa; phylum Chordata; class Mammalia; order Chiroptera; family Phyllostomidae; genus Carollia; species Carollia perspicillata. The sequence goes on along the minus strand of PVKM010007593.1, from coordinate 28,536 downwards.
CCCCCGTAACTAAGTTTCGGTGAAATACGTCCCGTATCTTTTCCCTAATCCTTACAAATATTCTCAGTTTCCGAGATCTCTTCTCCCTGGAAACTGATGTTACTGCGGGATCTCTTCGGTTATGCGGCAGTTATTTGGGATGCAGCCTAATGACCAGCTCGCTCCATCATTGCAGTAGCGGGATGACAATGGTCCCCCAAAGTTTCCAACACTTAACGCACAAAGTGCAGCTTGAACCATCAAGGAGCGGTCAACTCTTGCGGTTTTCACCGCCCTTCTATCGCTGAACCTAAAGAAGCTAAAGCTGCTCGGCCAGACCGGGCAACAAGGGCAGAGCGCAGTTCTGAGCGCTGGGCGTTAGAGGCCGGGTCCACCAGAGGGGTAGACGCAGAGAAGTCGAAGGCCGGTCTACGATCCCGGCGGGTCTACGAGCCCAAGTAAGGAGGGAGGACTAGAGTGCCCATCCCTGCTGGACTACAAGGACCAGCATACATGGCGCCGCGGCGTCCGGCTCTTTTCTGGGACTCAGGCGCAATGGAGACTGGGAAGTGAAGTCTACGGGCAGCTCCTGTCGCAACGGGAAGGCAGAAGGGAGGAGTTGTTAGTCCGCTCCACAGCGAGCCGGTTTCTGGCCGGGCTCGGAGGTTCAAGCTAGCGCTCGGATTTTCGCGGGCGGCGGGAGCTGTATGGCTCGCTTGAGTAAACTCCAGGGGGAGGAGGGAGTGGGAAGTGGCAGGGGGGCGGGGTCAGCGGAAGCGGCAGGTTGCTTCCTTCTCCTCTCGCTCCCTCCCCGCCTCTCCCTGAGGGAGCGGTTGGGAGGGGGAGGGCAGGGCAGAGGGAAGGTAGTGACACGTGTCAATCAACCCCCCTCCGGGGGGCGCGCGCTCCGGGGCTCGCGCCGAGGGCTCGCGCCCCAGCCTCGTGCCTGCGCCGCTCGTATGTAAATGAGGGCGCGTGACGCGGGACGCAGATGGACAAGGGAAGAGAGAGAATGGCCGCTGCCGCCGCCGCTGCTGCCGCCGCCGCCGCTCAGTGCCGGAGCCCTCGGTGCGCGGCGGAGAGGAGAGGATTCCGGCGGGAACTCGACTCTTGGCGCCACCGCCTCATGCACTGTGTAGGTAAGACAGACAGGGGCCGGGGAGTCGGCCCCGCGCGACGACAGCTGCCGCAACCCCGAGGAGTTTGTGGCTGAGGGGTATAGTTGAATCTCCCGTTCGGGTCAGTTCAATGGGGGAGCGAGATGGGAGCGGCGGCGGCGCGGCGGCCCCGGCGCTCGCCTTTTGTCTGGGGGCTTCTCGCCCGGCGTGATCTGCGCTCCCTCCTCTTCCCCTTTTTAGCTGTTGGGCTCCCCAGGAACTGTTAGTTCGGACCCGCTCGCTGAGCCCCGGGGAAAACCGCTCGCTCGCGCTGTCCCCGAAACTCCTCCGCGCCCCTCGCCACCCGCGTCCACCCTGTCAGGAGGGAGGAAGCGGCCCAGCGGGTCGGCGGCCAGGCGGAGGGGAGCCGGTGGGAGAAAGGCGGACTGGTCCGCGCCCCCGCCGGGCGCACACACACCCCCTTGTCGCCGCCGGGGGCCGGGCCGGCCGCAGCAGCCGAGTTCCAGGGGAGGGGGACTCGGGCGATCCCCCGGGCGCTCGCGCGGCTGGGGCCACGGGTAGGCTGGCGGGGGGCTAGGGGCATTGGGGGCGTCGCCCGAGGGGCGGGGGCGCCCTACTCTGCCCTCTCGCGCTTGGCGGCGGCGGCGCTGTGTGTACCCCTTTAAGAAGGAGCCGCTCGAGCGCTGACGGTTGGGATTTGAAGTTCTTCCTCCCTCTTTGGAAGTCTGGACGGCGGAGGTGGGGGTTAGGGGGCCGTTGCCATAGCGATGACACCCTCGACCCCCTTCTCCTTGTGGACGCCCCGACGACTCTGGTCCTCTTTTACTGTCATGTGATGGACCCGTCCCTGCACAGACACACACATCGCCCTCCCCGCCTCCCATCCCATTCTGCCATTCCGTCTTCCCTTTCGGTGGGGGCGGACTTCTGCTTCAAACTTCTGGGCTCGGGACTGTCATTCTGCGGGTTGCTCGGGGTGGAAGGAGGTGGTGGGGACTGCCAGACCTTGCCGTTGTCGCTGTTTTGTCAGAGTGGGACGTTGAGCTTGGAGCTGTTATCCAGCAGGTTGGTTTAGTGGGCAAAAAGGGGTCGACACGGGTAATGGGATGGGGTGTGTTGTGCGTGTTTGTTTTGGAAAGGTGTCTTGGGTGGGAGAGTAGGGGAAGACGGAAGAAGAGTGAATAGTGGCAGCAGCTTGCTTGATTGGCGATTAAATAAATCTTGGCATTGGGAGTTAAGGCACTAATCTTAGTGCTTTAAGAAAACAACTCTCTTACCTTGTTTCCATCTCTTCGGGCGCCACTTCGCGCCCCTTTATACCCCCACCCCCCTTAAATTTGTTTGGTTAGGGCCTGAATAAAGATCTTCCTTGTTTTTCACCAGTGAAAAGGAGATCGCAGTAGGATAAACTAGTACAACTTCAACTCAGAAATGTGCGCTGCAGAATACGATGGACATAGGAAGACATACGGGAAGGAAGACTACTCAGATTAGGGGCATTTAAGTTATGTTTAAGCAACTTACTGTTTACCCCTTAAAATATGTTTTGGTCTTATCTAAGGAAACATTCTGGTAAAAGTCAAGTATTCGTAAGTAGTTTTAGTTCTTTAAAGAAGTGTAGGAAAACCTCAGGGTATTAATATAAAATTTTTAAGCTAAGTGTTACTAGTGCTTCCTGAATACAAAATGGAACCGTTTTTATAATTGCTTCTGTAAAGATCTCTTCCACTGATGGCCTGCTTAGAAATTGTTGAATTCCTTGAGTGGGAATCAGGCAGGGTAACAGCATTGTGACACTGGCCCGCTATGTTACTGTGTTAAGTTTTCCTGAGGCAAGCAGTGATTTGAGATTATCTTTGGTCAGTTTTATGGTTTTGAATATTTTCGTTTTTTTTTAACCCTCTCGTCTTCTTGCTTCTTTAGATACATTAAGTATGGCTCTGAACTCAAAATATATATGCTTTTGAAAAATAGTCAAATTTTAATTAAACACAAAATTAACTAGATTTGATGGGAAAAAGTACTTTCTGCCTTACCTTCTTGGATACTTGAAGTAGGATTGGGAGACATTGAAAATTGAGTTAATGCTGTTATGTATAATATGCAATCTCTATTATATTTTTAATGTAATATATATTTGTACTGTATTCGAAAGAAAAATTTTAGCTGGGCTCTAACCATGTTTGAGAATTGTTTCCCACAGTGCCAGTCCTAGTCAGGAGACCCAATAAGACCCATCTAATATTTTGTTTTTGTCACTGTTATTTTTACATAATCAATAAAACTTTTAAACAGGATATATACTTGTTGATTGGGTTTTCAGTACCCTATCTGTGAAACACCCATTCATACTGTAAACTGGGATTAAATGAAGTTTGTATACTTACTTTAATTTACCTTTTGCTGTTAATGTGCTTACATTAAATATTTCACTTTGTAAACATAATTGTAAATGCCATAATCTTTTTCCTTTTCATGTTTGTATGCGTGTATGTGTATATATGTGTGTGTGTGTGGGTGTGTATATATATACATATATATTTCTGTATTGCATATTTGGTGCTCTTATGGCGTAAAATCATTTTTATAAAATATCCTTTCTGCCTTAGGGGAAGAAAATGATTCAAAAATGTTATTTTTAAATGAGATAAGGAAATTGTAAGCAGGGTCATACAGCAAGTAAGTATTGAGCTAGTAGTGAAGTTTTAAATCTCAATTCTTAGGGTCAGTCTTTTAAAGTAATCTGATTCACTTCTTTTGTAACATACATAATCTAATTTTATGGGGGGAAAGGTTCATCATGCTTGTAGTTAGGTAAGATGTGTAACTCTTGATAAAGAAAATTATGTTTACCTTTTTCTATTTGTGGAACTCATCTCTTCTAATTCATGACTATGATTTATTTCTTTTTTGTAATTTAATTGAGGAGTTGTCCTGTAAGCTGTATGTCCCAATCAATACCTCTATTTACAAGTGTGGTGCTTATTACAGTTTTATTACTTTTCTATAATCATCATGTTCTATAATTTTGAGTTTGCTCATCTAACATGTTTTCATGCTTGTTGGATACATTAAATAGTATTCTATTTAGTGCTTGGTATAATATTGAGATATAACAGATATAGTATTGAATCCTGTGGAATATGTAATTAGTAACTTTTAAGTTATAAATTTGAAACAATGTAAAGTCCACAAGAAAAGAAATGCATTTTTGTAATTTTAAATATTATCAGAACTTGTGTGGTCTATTAGAATATTTGATCTAGGAGATAAGCCAAGTTTTTTGTTTTTGTTGTTTTGAAATTTTTACTTTTAATTTTGATATAATTTCAGACTAGAAGAATTGGAAGAATAATACAAGGAACTCCTTTATACCCTTACCCACATTCACTAATTATATTATGTTGTGCTGCATTTGCTTTATCCTTCTTGCCTTCTGTTCATATTCTGTCCATCCATCTTATTTCAAAATAATTTGAGGGTAAATTGCCGATATCGTACTTCTTTACTCATAAATTCTTCAGCGTATATTTCCTAAAATCAAAGACTTTGTTTTACCTGACCACAATGTAGTTGTTAAGCCCTGGAGATTTAACATTGACATAATACTGTTATTAAATCTCAATCCATATTCAAATTTTATCTCTGTTTTATCTGTAAGCTCTTCCACCCCTTAATCCAGGATTGTGCATTGCATTTGGTCATCACGTCTTTTTAGTCTCTTTTAATATGGAGCACTTTCTCAGTTTGTCTTGTATTTCTTAACCTTGACAATTTTTGAAAAGTACAGGATAGTTATTTTATAGAATGTGTCCCAATTTGAATTTGCCTGTTGTTTTTTTTCATAATCAGATTGATTTTGCATATTTGTCAGAATAACTCTGAAGAGAGATGTCCTATGCTTCTTAGTACACCATATCCTAGGTTCATAATGTTGGTTTTGAAAATTTGGTGAAAGCATTATTCTCCATATTTCTCCCTAAAAGTTATCATTTATTCTTTTGTAATCAATGTGTAATTTGGGGGAAAACACTTTGAGAAATAGGATATTTATATACCTTCATCAAAATTTCATCCACAAGGTTTTTAAAAATATTTTATTTTAATTTTTAAAGATTTTATTTACTTATTTTTAGACAGAGGGGAAGGGAGGGAGGAAGAGAAGGAGAGAAGCATCAATGTGTGGTTGCCTCTCCCTTGCTGCTACTGGGGACCTGACCCACACCCCAGGCTTGTGCCCAACTGGGAATTGAAGCTGCGACCCTTTAGTTCTCAGACCAGTGCTCAATCCACTGAGCCACACTAGCCAGGGCTTTTTAAAAAGATTTTTAAAATTTTTTACAGAGAGGGATGGAGGGAAAAAGAGATGGAGCAAAACATCGATGTGCGAGAGAAACATTGATTGGTTGCCTCTCACAGGCACCCCAACCAAGTCCTGGGCCACAGCCCAGGCACCGCTGTGACCAGAATGGAACCTTTCCCTTTGCAGGACCCTCTCAACCAACTGAGCCACGCTAGTCAGGGCTCGTGCACAAGTTTTAACATCCATTCATGATTTTATAACTTCATTATTCCTCCCATAGTTAGTAGTTGATCTTCTATAATAAAACAGTCTTTCCCATATCCTTCACTATTTATTTAGTTAGTTACTTAGTTATTTTTATCACTCTGAATTCGTGGATTCGAATTTAAGCAATGCTTAAATTCATTAGTGTAACCATTTTTTTCCTATGTTGTCCCAGTTTGGTCAGTGGGAGCCTGCCTCATCAACCTAGTTGCAGTGTTTGGGTGTTTTTTGTTTATTTGTTTGTTTGTTTGTTTGTTTTGACAAACCACATCTCTTCTTAACCTTCCCCTCCCAATGGTTTTTTTTATTACTTCCTGCCAAAACAACATATTCCAGGTTCATCTTTTACTTTACCTTTCCCATCCCTAACACCAGCCATCTATCCAGGGAGTCTTCATTTTTTTTAGTAGAAAATATATTTAGATACCAAAATCTGAACATTAGGTTTCAGGACTGTTTTAAACCTTATTTTTCTGAGATGAAAGCTAATAAGCAGTATACTTGATTTGCCTAAGGTTGAAACAGCAGAACAAAATGGTGAAGATTTGGATAGAATTATTCTGTAAACTCCAGAGTCTTTCCTACATACCAGTGTTGTCCAGTAGAAATATGATGGGAGCCAAATGTGTAATTTAAAATTTTTTACTAACTGCATTAACAAAACAATCTTAATTAGCCTGCTATACTCAAATATTTTAGCATTAAGCCTTATAAACTTATTAATAAATACTTTACATTCTTTTTTAATATTGAGTCCTTGAAATTAGGTATTTTACATCTATAGCACATCTGAATTTGGACTAGTCACATCTCAGGTGCAAATAGCCACGTGTAGCAAGTGGCACCCGCGTTGCATCAGACAGCGTAGTTCTATAGTGTAGTGGCTCCAGGCAGCTCTTAATTACCATGATACCACTTATTTCAAAACTGTTGATAATAACCACATCTATAGCTTAATTAATTTTTCCCCAAGTCTTTTATTTGAATAGTGTAATACCTGTGTTTGCGTCCTTGCTTTATAGTGTGGACAATTTACTTAACCTATCTATACTTCAGTTTCTTACCTGTAAAGTGGTGATAATGAGCTTGTTTGAGAATTAATTGTGTTGATGTATATTAATTTATACCTACACATAGAAAGCATTCTGTAAATGTTGCTATTATTATTATTGATTTACACAGTTTTGAGCTTTACAATTTTGCCAGTAGATTCTTCCTGGTGGGAATGCTGATAAACAATAAAAAGATCATGAGACATGTTAGAGAAAAAGATAGTAAAAGCATTATTGATATGTATTCTTGGGTATTATAGAGCAAGAGCCAGAGTCATAGAGGTTTAGAATCATAGAATATCACTTAGCCTAATCGTGGCTTTTTGTGTATGAGACCAAAAGACAGTCGATGCCTTCTTACATTCTAAGGAATATTTTGGCTTTGTAGAAATTAAAAACAAAACATTAATTTAAATTTATTTTACAGTCTTGGCTGGTGTAGCTCGATGGATTGAGCGTGGGCCTGCGAACTGAAGGGTCACCGGTTCAATTCCCAGTCAGGGCACATGCCTGGGCTGCGGGCCAGGTCCCCAGTTGGGGACGTACAAGGGGCAACCACATATTGTTTCTGTCTCTTTCTCCTTCCCTTCTTCTCTCTCTAAAAAATAAATAAAATCTTTAAAAAGAATAAATTTATTTTAAAAATTCATGTGATACTAAAGCAACTCTTTGTTGGTATGTGTTCTCTATTTTATTCTTCCTGTTAACCTCATCACTGTCTTAGAGCACTGTATTCTGCAAGTGTTTGTTGAGTAGACTTTCTTCCAAACTACATGCCCCATCTATAATCAGCAGTATCAATGTCAGAGAATATTCATTTTTTTTATTTTTAACCTCTAAAGAAGTTGTGGTAGTACTTCATAGAGCTAAAGCACTTAAAGATGGGATAGCCCAGGTAAATAAAATTCTAGATAATCAACCTAACACCTCTTTCTGGCTGCTGCTTGCTTTCCGCTCTTTTGGTTTTCCACTACCCTCTAGTTCATCTCACTCTTGCAGTGTAAATCCCAGAAGAGTAGATTTACTTAGAAATCTGGATTTGATGAAAACTGTTACGACAGGTCAACTACCCCAAAATCTTGGTTGTACAATTATTTTTTTCCAGCACTAGCAGATTTTTTTATCCACTTAAAAAGATGTAAATTATGGTATTGCTTAATAACATGCATTAAGCAAATGGAATGTATGATGATCATGAGTAGTTGAGTGCTTAAGACATATATCCAGATATTTTTGTAAAATAGGTATATCAATAGATTTTGCATATAAAATTTGAAATTCTGAGTACTTCTGAATTATTTTATATTTGGAAGTGTAAAATTCTGCTACTTTTAGGACCCAGCAGTGTGGGAATTTTGTGTTTTTACCGATGTTAGATTTGGGATATGGGCCGGTTAGAACATAGTGTAGCCTCCCTTTTGCATGGGACTGTCTCTCTGTGTCCATGCCACTTTCCTTTGGTTTTCTGCATGTGTACAACCCTTCCTGCTTGGCTGTGCACCCTGACAAGCAGATATTTATTGTGTCATGTAGGTCCCCCTGACTTGTATGACTTTCATCCCTGGTGGTTCTATCACAATGCAGCCCTGGGAGGAGCAACAAAAGGCATGTGGATATTTGGATATGCAATTTCTTCTTCTTTATTAGTAAATCTAATTTTCAATTATAAATCCTACTTTTTTATGTATGGAGTTTCTTTTTTGATAATATTCCCTCCTTTTGGTGTATATGTGGCCAACATTCATGGGTGATAACAGTTAGAGAACCAAGTTCATAGGTTCAACATTTTGGGGACCCATTTAATTTTATGAGAGTCCATACTTGGGGCTGAATGTATCATTAAGTAAATCTTTCAAAAGTTTTTTTTTTTCACCACAGAATATAGATAAGAGAATGTGAATAGGCCCAGACCAACCTACTGCTCTCACTAGGAAACTAAGGTAACGAAATAATGTCATATTTGTATTTGAACAATAGCACTTTGTTTTTAATTAAAGCTAAATAAAAATTTTGTTTTGAAGCCCTAGCTAGGTAGCTCAGCATAAATAAGTGGAACAACAAATTGATGTCTGATGTCTGTTTGTCTCTCTCTTCTTTCCCTTCTCTCTCTAAAAAATGTTTTGAGAATTTTCATGTTTTCTGGAAAATATAACTTACAATAAAGAATCACTTTTCTAAATATCTTCTCATTTCCTTTTATAGAGTTTTCCCACAATTGGCAACAATGCTATCCTGCTTACTTATATTTGCTTCTTGTTTTTCTTTACCCTAATGTGTTGCCAAGTTATTACTTTCTTTAAAATATCTCCTGGATTCAGTTTTTCTAATGAAGTAAGTACTTGTGCAGATTCAGGTAAGATTCTGGTTTATGTCAATATCTGCATTGCTAGTTTTACTGTCTTTCAGTCTAGCATATAACCTGCATTTAGTCATTATTTGAAATAGCTGCTTTGATATTTTAGTTTACAAAGCAGTAGTATCTCCCATTTGTCCTTTTTCATCAAGTAAAAGCTTCTAGCCATATTCAGTTAGTTGATCATAGTCTACCAGACTGTGTCTTCCCTATTTGTTTTCCTGCTTTCTTCTTTAGACAGCCCAAACATTTGCATCTACTTTTACTTCTCTATTACACACATTGCCCAAATTCTTGAGTATCTTTTTAGTTATACCTTCTACCCTACATACTCAGACACCTTTATAATTCAGTTGCAACCTAGAGTCTTAAGGAAAGTATGTGTTGAAAAACAAGTTTGTGACCCTTTCTCCATTAATTCAAATTGGCCAGTTCTTTTCTGATGGATATGTGTAAGGTGTATGTATAGAGGAAGTAACTTTATCCAGTAATCTTCATATTTAAATAGTAATCCATTTAGTGACAAGGCACTAAGCCTTCTCAAATGACAGAATGAAGAATTGAAAGAACACCGTTCCTTTTTAAATCTCCACCATCATAACCTTAGGCACAAGTCATCTCACCTTCCACAGATGGAAATCTGTCAAACTAGGATAATATCTGTCCTGAAATGTTAACTAGTTTTGTTTTTATGAAAGATGCTATAATACTTATGTAGTAGTGGTTTCTCAGGTGAAGATATAAATTAGGGAATTAACAGCATGCAAATGGATAAGATTGCCCAGGGGAGTATAAGATTGAAAGGAGAGTATAATGATAGGAGTAGAGAACTCAGTGCCTTGCCTTAAGGACTCTTAATTTTTTAGGCAAAGGAAGAACAGCCTCATAGTAAGGCCACTGAACTTTTACACTAAAAGTCCATTGGCTAAGTAGAAAACCAGGCAAGAGTAGTATCACCAAATATATGAGAAGTACATTAAAGTAAGGAGGGATTGTTACGAATTGGTAAGATGTCTACTGTGAAACAGGGACCTTAACTAAATTTCAGCAGAGTGGTGTGAGGATGGAAACCATATTGTAATAGGTTAGAAAGTAACTAAGATGTGTATCAGTGGAGATAACATTTATAGTAGACTACTCATTTGAGGAAGAACAGATTAAGCAGTAATTGAAAGAATCTGGGGTCTAGAGATGTTTGTTTTTTTAGGTGGGGGATACCATTTACAATATTAAGTAAGGTGGGGGATACTTTCCTGAGTTAGTAATACTCATGATGCCCTGGCCTATGTGGCTCAGTAGGTTGGGTATATAGTTCCCTGAGGTGCCTGGGTTGTGTGTTCAGTCCCCAGTAGAGGCGCGTGCAGTAGGCAGCCAATCGACATTTCTTTTCCTCTCTTTCCCTTCCCCTCTCTTTGGAGTCAGTAAAAGAAAAAAACACTTTTAAAAACATTATTCATGATTATTTCATGTTATTTAATTAAACTTAGACTTCACAGTAACAAAATATTGAGCCAGATAAATTTGATGAAAAATAGGATGGTTTTGGTTTTAATCATTGAATGTGGACCCTAAATTTATCTCTTATTTTTCTCCAAAAGTATTTTACCAGCTAAGTTCATTACTAAGATATGGTATATGTGGCATTAGTATGTTACACATTTTAAAGAAATGATTTTTTTCAATTAATTTACTGTTGTCAGTCAAATATTGGAGTCATACTATGTGCCAGTTGATTGAGTTTTTTCATGTGATGAGGACTTTAAAGATTTACTCTGAGCAACTTTCAAATATGAAATACAGTATTATTATTAACTATAGTCACCACGCTATACTTTATATCCGTATGACTTACTTATTTTGTTATTGGACATTTGTACCTTTTGACCCCTTTCACCATTTCACCTGCCCCCTCTTCCCTGCCTCTGGTAACCACCAATCTGTTCTCTGCATCTATGGGCTTGGTTTAAAAATAATAGTTTTTTCAATGATAAGTTTGTATTGAAGAACTTGACTTGGAACTGAGGCCAAAATTAGACATTGGACTTCTTTACTTCCCTATTCCCCTTGCCTGAATTTACCAGTCTATTATAGACAGAGCAGCTGAAGCTGTGAGCCTCTTCTAAAATATAGGGACTCTCTACCCCAGTGAGTTTACCCAGTGATTTGCTTATTGGTAGGTATGTCTGTCTAAGCAGAGTGAGCAAAAGGGTTGGCCATGCATGAAAAATGACCTTTAAAACATTAGTCCATCCCACTACAAACAACAATGAGGATGTTGCCAGTATTAGTCATTTCTCTTTCCTTTGGGAGGACTAAGTAAGAGGTAGAGAAAAGGGCAGAAGTTTTTTCCAAAATATTTCCCCCAACAATGTGATGTGTTGGGAAAGGTAAAAAACTGTGGGTTGAGTAAAAAAATATATATTATCTACATTAAAAACAGGGTTTAGACTTTGCTTTTAAAGAGCTCAAAATTATCAGGGATGTTAAATATTAGAGTTGGTGTAATATAATGGAAAGGCAGAGGAGGGAGCGATTAATTTTGATTTGAAGGGTCTGAAATTACTAGGCTTCAAAAGATTGAATGCAAGTAGGATTCTAGCCCTTTTTATTGTAAAGGGCTGGATAATAAATATTTTAGGCTTTGAAGGACATATGGTCTCTGATGCAACTACTCAACTATGCTGTTGTAGCACAAAAGCATTATGTAAATGAATGAGCGTGTCTGTGTTCCAGTAAAAAAAAAATTACTTACAAAAATAGGTGGATTTGGCCTACAGGCCATAGTTTGCTGATCCCTAAGTTAATTTAAATGATGCAGCAGGAGAGTAGGTTGGAGGGAACAGGCAGAGGGATAGAACGAGCAAAGGTATAGAAGTCTAAATGATGATATATTCTGAAAATATTCAGCAATCTAATATTGAAATATAGGTGGGAGTAGGAAGTAGGACTGGAAGTATAAATTATGGCCTCTGCAAGGAGGAAATTATGAGGCTTTGAAGTTTTTTTTAATGGGTAATAAGCATGATCAGATAAGTCTGCTTATTTTCATTTTGAACATCTGTTGGTTCAGGTTTGAGGGGTTTCTGTTTGTAATAGTTTTAAAGAAGCTTAAAATTGAATCAGCCCTTTTAAGTCAAAATTGGGAAAATTAGCAATCTATTATATATTTAATATATTAAAATATTAGATTGGTGAAGTACTCTCAAATGATGCCTTTCTTTTCTAATTAGACTCTGAACAACTTGAAAAATAAAACAAGGAGAAAGATGGAAACCAAAATGTCACTTCTGTTACTGTAGAGGCCAGGTTAGAGGAATAGCTTCGTGGGAGAATCAGGTGGTCTATCATAAGCCAACTTATGCACAATCCTAGGTGTACTAGGGAAGGAGAGCAGAATATGTGCTCTCTGCAGGTATGTTCTCCCAACAGCTTGCTACCAAGGGGAAAAGGGGCAGAACTAAGCCCTTTCTCCTCAGTTCTTCCTTCCAAAATCAGGTCAGTTACTTCACTTCCCCAGGGGTGAAGAGAGGCTGAGATTGTTCTTATGAAGCATTATTCCTCATAGAAACCAGAAACAAGGAAAAGGTGTTCTAACAATTAAAGCTAATTTTTGCAGAGTTAAATTGGGGGATAAGTGTACTGGAAACAGTATGACTGTTACTCTACTGAAAATAAGTCAAACTTACCCATTCTGAATATTTTTAAAAATATGTAATTCTAGTGGTGGAAGTGATTATATTTTTTAAATTCATAAAATTAGTAGTCTTTTTTTTAATAAACTAGGTTTTCCTCAGGTATGTAAGATACTTAAATAAAATGCATGTTTGGCTAGAAAAGAAAGAGAAGAACTTCCTTTATCAATTTTCAGTTGACTTTTTAGATTTAGAAGGAGCTATTTTAAAAAACAGAGCACTGTTTCTTTAAATGGGAAAAGCAGATACTTTGACAAATAGTTGATTCTATTCTAATTATGGGCACTTGTGCAGTTTATTCATTGGTATCTTTCTTTAAAATATTGTTTATTCTTCCTGTCCTCTTTCCCTTCGTTTCTGAACAGTTTAGGACTAAAACCATCAGGAGGAACCAAACAAGAGTAAGTGTCCACACTGGGTGGGGTATGTGGGAGGGGGAGCCATGTCCGTTTGGAGGAGTGGGATATCAGAGCCTGTCAGGGGTAAGGAGGGTTGATGGACTTGTGAGGGGTCAGGAGCAGTCCACATAGGAGGGCACGTTGGAACCCAAGCTGGGTCAATGTGGTATCTGTGAAGAAGAGTGGCCTGATGTCGGGGGAGGTCAGTTCCAGTGAAGTTGCATCCAGACCTGAACAGGGTAAGAGTGTGAGGAAGGCTTCTACTTGGAGGTGGGGGTGGGGGCAATGTTAGAGTGTCCGCAGGCATCCCCAGGCAAGAGGGTAGGCTGCTGTGGGTTTGTTGAGGCTCAAGTAGGCTAGGGATGGAGTGCATGCATAAATGCATCCTAGTGCAAGATATCAGAGCCTGAGGGTGGGAAGAGGAAGGCATCCCAGTGGAGGGTAAGCACAATTTGGAATGTTAGAGCTTCAACAGGATGAAAAGTGGTGCCAAGCATGAGGAATTGGGGCCTAAACAAAGAAGGTTAAATGCATGGAAGAGGTATGAGAGTATTGAGCCAGCTAGAAAGAGGTTAGAAAAGCATCCATGCAGGGATGGGAAGGCAGTCACATGGGAGATTGGTTACATACAGGGAGACTGGTCAAAGAAACAAATATTAAAGATATGTGAGCCCATGTCTCTCACAATCTGAGAAGTGTTATAAATATGGTAATGGAGAAAAATTAGAAGACTCTTTGTAGTGTTGGATTGGAAATTGGAGATGTTAGTGTGAAATCATGGTTTTCATTTTATCTGTAGAGAAAGATACAGAAATATAGAAATAAATGTATGTGTTTATAGTTGATCCTTGAATAATGTGGGGATTAGGAGCCCTGGCCTCTTACATAGTCCAAAATCTACATAGAGCTTTTGACTCACCCAAAACTTGACTACTAATAAGCTACTGCTGACCAGAACCTTACCAATAACAATCAGTTAAAATACATTTTGCATGTTGTATGTTCATTATACAGTATTCTTACAATAAAGCTAGAAAAAAGAAAATGTTATTAAGAAAGTCATAGGAAAAATACATTTACAGCATTTATTGAAAAAAATCCATGTATAAGTAGACCCCTACAGTTCAAATTCATGTTGTTCAAGTGTCAACTGTATATACACACATACCCTACATTTTTTACTGAGAAGAGGCCTAGTGGCAATGGGCATAATGTATCATTGTTAATTTTTTTATTTTGATGGCAGTGTTTGTAGGAAGTACTTTATTAAAGAATTCAATGTTAATGGGACATTTTGTAGACCATTTACTCTCAAATGGTTGGGGAAACAGTTTTTTTAAATATATTTTATTGATTATTCCAGTACAGTTGTTACACTTATTACCCTTTTCTCCCTGCAGCCAGTACCCCCTATTCACCTCCGGCAATTGCCCTCCTAACTCATGTCCATGGGTCATGCATATAAGTTCTTTGGCTTCTCCATTTCCTATACTATTCTTAACATCCCTCTGTCTATTCTGTACCTATCAATTTGAACTTCTTAATCCCTGCACCTTTTCCCCCATTCTACCCCTTCTCCCTCCCAACTGATGACCCTCCAAATGATCTCCATATCTGTGATTCTGTTTCTGTTCTGTTTGTTTCCTTAGTTTGTTTTTTTAGATTCAATTGTTGATAGTTGTGAATTTATTGCCATTTTAATGTTCATAGTTTTTATCTTCTTTTTCTTTGGTAAGTCCCTTTAACATTGCTTATAATAATGGCTTGGTGATGATGAACTCACTTAGCTTTACCTTGTCTTGGAAGCACTTTATCTGCCCTTCAATTCTAAATGATAGCTTTGCAAGATAAAACAGTCTAAGTTGTAGGTCCTTGCTTTTCATGACTTTGAATACTTCTTGCCAGTCCCTTCTAGCCTGCAGAGTTTCTTTTGAGAAATCAGCTGACAGTCTTATGGGAACTCCCCTGTAGGTAACTAACTTCTTTTCTCTTGCGGCTTTTAAGATTCTCTCTTTATCTTTAACCTTTGGCATTTTAATCATGATGTGTCTTGGTGTGGTCCTCTTTGGGTCCTTCTTGTTTGGGACTCTGTGCTTCCTGGAGTTGCAGATCTATTTCCTTCAGTGAATTAGGGAAGTTTTCTTTCATTATTTTTTTCAGATAAATTTTCCATTTCTTGCTCTTTCTTTTCTCCTTCTGGCACCTCTGTGATTGCATTGTTGGTACTTTTGAAGTGTCCCAGAGGCTCCTTAGCCTACTCTTGTTTTTTCGGATTCTTTTTTTTTCTTCTTGCTGTTCTGGTTGAATGTGTGTGTGGTTTTTTTTTTCTTCCTTAAGTTCAAAAACATTGATATGATTCTCAGCTTCATCCACTCCACTGTTGATTCCCTATAAATTGTTCTTTATTTCACTTAGTGTAACCTTCATTTCTACCTGGGTCTTTTTTATGCTCTTGAAGTACCCAGTGAGTTCCTTGAGCATCCTGTAACCAGTGTTTTGAACTCTGAATCTGACAGATTGCTTATCTCCATTTTGTTTAGTTTTTTTCTGTTCTTTCAGTTGGGCCATGTTTCTTTGTCTCCTCATTTTGGCAGCCTCCCTGTGTTTGTTTCTGTGTATTAGGAAGCTGCTTTCACTCCTTGTCTTAGTAGCGTGGCCTATTGTAGAAAAGCACACCAGTAAGTTGGATGAGGTAGACCTGTGTGAACCAGGTTGATGGTGTCTCCGATATGGAGTTACCACTCTATGGCTCTGTTTGGGGGAAGGCCCAAAAAGGGGACAGTGGCTGCTACCTGGTCTCTGGAGCCTTGTCTGGGAGGAAGCTGTTCCCTGGAACTCACCCTGATGCCAGACACTTCATTTTCTCCGTGTATGTTACAGGTGCCTTTCTAGATGCTGCCCTGGTGCTGGAGTCTAAAGGGTGCTGGAGCCTGTGCAGACTAAAGGGAGTGAGTCTGCATAGGTCCTAAGTCCTTTGCAGGCCATTTAAGAGAAGATGCCTGAAAAATCCCACAGTTTCTTCTGTCACCCCAACCCCCACTGGTTTTTACAACATAAGTTATGGGGATTTACCTTCCTAGCCTTGGAACCCCGGGCTAAGTGGTCTAATGTGGGGCTGGGATCCCTTGCTCCCAAAGCATCCCTCCTGATTTTTATCCACCGTGAGTGTGGAACCACCCATTCCCTATCTCCACGTATCCTCGAGACTCCAGGTCTCTGCCCCTCTTACCTGTCTGGATGATTGTGACTTCTTTAATTCCTTGGTTGTCAAACTTATGTACAGCTTGATTTTATGATGATTCTGGGTAATAGTAGTTTTGTGGTTTCGTTGTAATTTTTGTCGTGGTTGTGTGAGGAGGTGAGCTGTGTTTACCTATTCTTTCATCTTTGAAAAATAAAATATCTTACCATACTTAAAACATATTTTATAAATTTAAGACGGTAACAACATAAAAATAAACATTTAAAAGGAAAGTCAAAGCCCTGGCTGGTGTGGCTCAGTGGATTGATTGCCAGCCTGCAAACCAAAGGGTCACTGGTTTGATTCCCAGTCAGGGCACATGCCTGGGTTGCATGCCAGGTCCCCAGTAGGGGGTGCATGAGAGGCAACCAAACATTGATGTTTCTCTCTTTCACTTTCTCCCTCCTTTCTCCTCTCTAAAAATAATAAATAAAATTAAAAAATATAGTTACTATATTAAAAAAATAAAAGGAAAGTCCTTAGTCTAAATAGTACATTCTCTTAAATTAATTGCTTTTCAGCCTTTGAGACCACATAGCAATATATAAATTATCATATAGACTTATGAACACTGAGTTGCATGATAAGAAATGATGATAGCTAATATTTACTGAGTGCTTACCATGAGTCACACTGAACCCTTTTTGGATCCTCAAAGCCCTGTGCCTCTGGGCTTTTGCATATTTGCTTTCTCTTTCTGAAGTATTCGTATCTGCTCTTCATTCCTTCTTTCTGTAAACTTTTTTAAAAGTATAACGATATCAGAAAAAAGTATGCAAATCATAAACTTATACTTCAGTGAACAAAGTTAACATATTCTTGTAACCACCACCAGATCAAGAAATAGAACTCCCCAGAAGTCCTCTCATACCTCTTCCCAATCAATAATTTCTCCCTTGTCCCCAAATGTGAATAATATACTGACTTCTTAACACCATAGATTATTTTTGCTTATTTTGGGAAACTTTGTTTAAGTTGAATTACATGATTTATTCTTGTATGTCTAGTTTCTTTAACTCAGTATTATGTTTGTGAGAATGATTCATATGGTCGCCTATAGATGTAGTTTATTCATTTTCATTGCTTCATAATATTCTAATATGCAAATATGTCATGGCTTTTTTTAATCTACTCTTGTTTTGACAGATATATGGGTTATTTCCAGTTTATATTATTACAAATAATACAGTTGACATTCTTATACATTATACACTTGTAATTTGGTTCAATTCCTGGAATATATTTCAACCTTATTTTAGCTGACCAGATTTCACTTTTTCCAGGAATCCTTTCCTAGCTTCTCCAAGTTTGGATTTGGTACCTTCCTATGTGTACTAATAATGCTCTCTTCTTCTTCTGTCATAAACATTTATGCTGTGTTTTTCACAAAAGTTCACAGTTTGTGTGTATGTGTGTAAATATAAAATCATGTCTTCTCTTTCTCTGTCATCTTGGTACACACTGAGTATTTAGATGTTTGAATGAGTTTTTTTAATACATTCACTCTTCTTTATTCTTTAGCAATACATTGCTAAAAAATAAAAATAAGCATAAATACAGGGGTGGGTAAAAGTTGGTTTATAGTTGTTTGTGTGAAAAATAATTAATAAATAATAGTACAAGAATAAACTTTGTTTTACTTATAATTGTAAACCTGCTTTTGCCCACCCCTGTGTAATGGAAATTGCTGTCTGCCTTTCTTTTATTCTCTTTATTGTGCAGTGGTACTTTAAAATAGATTATTATCAAGTTATGTTAACATTTTTTAATGTCAGGCATCTGTGTTGTCCCTTTTGTAATTTTGTTCTGCTATATAGCTGTTGTGTTGAATGTTTTTTGCAATTTCTTAAATAATTTGTGTCACATTTACTATATAACCGTACTTGTGTCAAATAATATTATTTGTCCTTTGAGGGTGGTCTTGAGTTTTGAAAATACCAAAAGATTTGGAGCAAAAAAGGAATTTTATGAATGATAAATTATCAAAAGTGAGTTGAGATTTCAAGACACATAGATTCTTTTCCTTGCCCCCATCCCCTCTTTGCTTTCAAAGCTTTCTTTTATAGAATTAAGGTGAATTAAGTCACTGAATTCAGGTAGAGTTAATCCAGTGATATAAGCCAGAGTTTATAGTATATTGTGCTTTTGAGTTTCTTGTGCCTTCCAAGTTGCTTATTTTTGCAAGTTGTTTCTCTTGTACTTAATTTATACTTGGGTATAATTTAACTTGTAAGAGTGTTTTTTTTTTCATTTTAGCCTTTTTTATTATGAATTTGTCTTCTCCAAAATTAAAACGTTCATCTTTGCTTTAACCACCATGTCTCTAACTAACTCTCATACCTTCTCCCCCACACCCCCCAATTAAATAATAATGATACTGTATCTCCTACCATCTTATTTCTGTGTGTTAGGCTTGATCGCTCTATTCTTGCTTATGTCAGACATTCTATATAATATTTATTGATCTTGTTTGCTGCTTCGTCTTTCTTCCTCACTGAACTGTGAGCTTAAGGCACATGTTTATTAAAAGTTTAATAAAAATGTTTTTTGAATATGTGAAGACTTTGTCACCTATTTTAGTCTTTTCTAAAGCACTCTTATTTTCCACAAATGCTTATTTTTAGTCACCTTTCTTATTTCAGAACTCTTCTCTTTACTGGAAAAAGGGTGGCCCATTTCTCCCTATAGCCAAATACTCTGTTAGGCCATGAAATTCAACTACATTTATTAGATAAATCACTATTATGACAAGTTTTGTGGATAATACAGAGTCAGTAATAATTGTTCTTATTGTCAAGTAGCTAAATATTCCAGCCTCCTTTCCTGAATCAGAAAGAAAGAAAAGAGGGAACAGTGAATAAAAGAAAAATGTCTCAAATTAGAGTGTAAATGTACTTGGAGAATGCGATGCTGGTAACAATGAATTCTGATAAATAAGATTGTAAAAGTCCTTGTAATAACCATTTAGATCCGTATTTGTTGTATATTATGTCTGTGCATTTTACACGTGAACAAACTGCTGCTTAATATGGTTAGTTGCTCAGCTAGTTGTAAATCTGAAAGAAAATGTTGTAGATTTGTTTGGAAGACATGACACTTGACAGATGAACAAATGTGGGGAGAGGCATTTTAGATAGACATCATGAGCAAAAGTTCAGATGTGTAAGCATAATGAGTTAATGGTTTTCTATAAGTGGAATGCGATTTACATATGATGAAGTGCTATAAAATGAGGTTGGAGAATAGGCAGGGGCTAGATGAGAGAAGGCTGTATATGTTATCTTACAACATCCTGTAAGTGGTATATACCCCTTGGACAGTTAAGCAGAATTAGCAGTCTTACACTATTTTAAATGGTGAAAGTTGATTAGAGCAATGATTCTTATATTTATTATAGGAACCTTGGTAATCAGAGAGATACTCCAGTAATCTTCAAATTTTCTGTACTGCTCAGTATAATGTTCAGTAGAGGTGAATTTTTTTTTAAATCATTTTTAATATTATTCTATTACAGTTGACCTGGTTTTTCCCCCTTTGCTCTCCTCTCCCCATCCCACCCCTGCTTCCACAGTCAATTCCCACACTGTTGTCTGTGACTGTAGGTCATTCATACATGTTCTTTGACCAGTCCCTTCCCCTTCTTTCCACCCTTATCCACCCTTTTCTGCACGCCTCTGGTCACTGTCAGTCTGTTCCATGTTTCCATTAAAGTGCTTTTATTTTGTTCACTAGTTTATTTTGTTCATTAGATTCTTCTTATAGGTGAGATCATTTGGTATTTGTCCCTCACTGTCTGGCTTATTTTACTTAGCATAGTGCTCTCCAGTTCCATCCATGCTCTCACAAAGGGTGGGAGCTCCTTCTTTCTTCGGCTGTGTAATATTCCATTGTATAAATGTACCACAGTTTTTTGGATCTACTCATTTACTGATGGACACTTAGGCTATTTCCAGCTCTTGGCTATTGTAATTAATGCTGCTATGAATCTAGGGGTGCATATGTTCTTTTGAAATGGTGATTTGGGATTCTTAGGGTGTAATTCCAGCAGTGGAATTAAGGCAGTTCCATTTTTAGTTTTATGAGGAAATTCCATACTATTTTCTACAGTGGTTGCACCAGTCTGCATTCCTACCAACAGTGTACTAGGGTTCCCTTTTCTCCACATCCTCACCAGAACTTGTTTGTTGATTTGTTTATGAAAGCCATTCTTACAAGTGTGAGGTGATCTCATTGTGGCTTTAATTTGCATCTCTCTGATGGCTAGTGATGCTGAGCATCCTTTCATATGTCTATGGGCCATTCGTATGTCCTCCTTGGAAAATGTCTGGAAAAAATTGGTTCAGGTCCTTTGCCCATTTTTTTAATGGGATTGTTGGTTTTCTTGGTGTTGAGTCATATGAGTTCTTTATATATATTGGAGAGCAAACCTTGTCTGATATATCTTTGGCAAGTATGTTCTCCTATTTGATCGAGTCCCTTCTCATTTTGGTGATGGTTTCTTTAGCCACGCAGAAGCTTTTTAGTTTTATGTACTTATTTGTTTATTTTTTCCTTTATTCCCCTTGCCCTAGGAGATAGATCGGCAAAAATATTGCTATTTGGGATATCTGAAATTTTACTGCCTGTGTTTTCCTCTAAGACTTTCATGGTCACCACTTATATTTAAGTCTTTTATCCAATTTGAGTTTATTTTGGTGTATGCTGTGGTGTAAGTTGGTGGTCGGTTTCATTTTTTTGCATGTACCAGTCCAGTTCTCCCAATACCATTTATTGAAGAGGCTATTTTTACTCCATTGTATGCATATGCCCTCTTTGTCAACTCTTAATTGACCCTAAAGATTAGGGTTTATTTCTGGGTTAACTATAGTGTGCCATTGATCTGTGTGTCTGTTCTTATACCAGTACCAGGCTGTTTTGATTAGAGTGGCCTTGTAGTATACTGATAGTTTGATGTAGGGTATTGTGATCTCTCCTACTTTGTTTTTCTTTCTCAAGATTGTTGAAGTTATTTGGGGTTATTCCTAGCTACTTTATTTTTCTTGTTGCTATAGTAAATGGAACTTATTTCCTAGTTCCTGTTTTGATATTTCATTGTTGATGTGCAAAAATGCCATCAGTTTCTGAATTTTGACTTTGTATCCTGCTATTTTGCCAAATTCACTTATTAGGTTGAGCAATGTTTTGGTGGAGACTCTAGGGTTTTCTCCGTACATTATCATGTTGTCTGTGAAAATGAAAATTTTCTCCTTCCTCTCCAATTTGGATGCCTTTTACTTCTTTTTCTTGTCTGATAGCTGTGGCTATAACTTCTGATACTGTGTTGAATAAGAGTGGTGGAAGCAGACACCCTTGTCTTGTTCCTGATCTTAAGAGGAAAGCTTTAATTTTTGCTTGTTTGAGTATAATGTTGGCTGTAGGTTTCTCATATATGGCATTTATTATGACAAGGCATGCTTCCTCTGTTCCCACTTTGCTGCGTGTTTTCATCAAAAATGGATGCTGGATTTTATCAAGTGCTTTTTTAGCATTTGTTGAGATGATCATGAGGTTTTTGTCCTTCATTTTCTTTATATTGTATATTATGTTTATTGATTTGTGAATGTTGTACCATCCTTGCATCCTTGGGATGAATCCCACCTGACCATGGTGTGTGATCTTTTTAATGTATTGCTGAATCTGGATTGCCAATATTTTGACGAGGATTTTTGCATACATGTTCAATAGCGATATTGGCTTATAGTTTTCTTTCTTTGTTGTGTCTTTATCTGGTTTTAGAATTAGGATGATACAGGCCTCGTAAAAAAAGTTTAGGAGTCTTCCCTTTTCTTGCATTTTTTTTGGAATAGTTTAAGTAGGGTAGGAGTTAGTTCTTCCTTAAATGTTTGGTAGAATTCACTTGCAAAACCATCCATTCCAGGGTTTTAGTGTGCTGGAAGTTTTTTGATTGCTGCTTTAATTTCACTAGTTGTTATTGGTCTCTTCAGGGTTTCTGCTTCTTGATTCAGTTTTGGAAGATTGTATGTTTCTAGAAATTTCTCCATTTCACCCAAGCTGTCCAATTTTTTGGCATATAACTGTTCATAGCAATTTCTTATACTACTTTGTATTTCTGTGGTATCAGTCATAACTTTACCTCTTTCATTTCTGATTTTACTTATTTGGGTCCTCTCTCTTTTTTTCTGATAGTCTGGTTAAAGGTTTGTCAGTTTTGTCTATCTTTTCAAAGAACCAGCTCCTGGATTTATTGATCCTTTGAATTGTTCTAGTCTCTATGTCCTTTAATTTTGCCCCTATCTTGATTATTTCCTTCCTTGTACTCACTCTGGGTTTTGTATGTTTTGTTCCTCTAACTCTTGTAGATGTAGGATTAGGTTGTTTATTTGAGCTTTTTCTATCTTTTTTAGATAGGCCTGTATTGCTGTGGACTTCCCTCTCAGAGCTGCCTTCACTGTGTCTCATAGGTTTTGGGCTGTTGTGTGTTCATTTTCATTTGTTTCCAGATACTTACTGATTTTTTCCTTGATCTCATTGTCAGCCCATTCATTACCTAATAATATGTTATTCAGTCTCCATGTATTTGAATGTTTTTGAGTTTTTTCCTTGAGGTTGGTTTCTAGTTTTGATCCATTGTGATCTGAGCACATGCTTGACATGATTTTAGTTTTCTTGAATTTGTTGAGGCTTGTTTGGTGTCTTACCAAGTAGTCTGTCTTTGAAAATGTTCCATATGCATTTGAAAAGAATGTATATTTTGCTTCTTTGGGGTGTATATTTTGCTTCTTTGAATGGTTCTATATATATCAGTTAAGGCCATTTGATCTAGAGTGTCGTTCAGTGCCACAATATCCTTAATTGATTTTTTGTTAGAAGATCTATCCATTGCTGACAGTGGGGTGTTAAAATCCCTTACGTTGACTGTGTTGTTGTCAGTATCTTTCTTGAAGACCTCCAAGATACTCTTTATGTATTTAGGTGCTCCTGTGTCGAGTGCATATGTTTACAAGGGTTATATTGTCCTGTTGGTCTACTCCTTTAAGTATTATATAGTGACCTTCTTTGTCTCTTTTTATGGTGTTTATTTTGA
This sequence comes from Carollia perspicillata, assembly GCA_004027735.1. Classification (NCBI taxonomy): domain Eukaryota; kingdom Metazoa; phylum Chordata; class Mammalia; order Chiroptera; family Phyllostomidae; genus Carollia; species Carollia perspicillata. The sequence continues at coordinate 5,052 of PVKM010007593.1, read as the reverse complement.
AGTCTATTTTGTGTGATAAAAGAAAGCTGTTTCCCAGCTTTCTTTTCATGTCCATTTGCTTGGAATATTTTTCTTCTATTCCTTCCCTTTCAACCTGTGTAGATCTTTTGTTCTGAGGCAGGTAGGTCTCTTGTAGACAGCTTATATGCAGGTTGTGCTTTCTTATCCATTCAGCTACCCACTGTCTTTTGATTGGAGCATTTAATTCACTTATGTTTAAAATTATTATTGATAGGTACTTGTCCATTGCCATTTTTTCTGTGCCTGTGTTCCTCCCTCTCCCTCTCCCCTTATCTCTCTCCCTCTCCCCTCTATTTCTTCTCCCTTGTATAGCAGTCCCTTAGCATCTCTTGCAGTGTTGACCTGGTGGAGATGTACTCTTTTAGCCTTGTTTTGTCTGGGAAACTCTTTGTTTTGCCGTCCATTTTAAATGACAGCCTTGCTTGATAGATTAGTCTTGGTTTGTAGCCCTTGCTTTTCATTACATGGAATATTTCCTGCCACTCCCTTCTGGCTTATTGTGTTTCTATTGAGAAATCACCTCAGAGCCTTAGCAGAGCTCCCTTGTATGTTACCAACTGTTTCTCCCATTCTGCCTTTAAGATTCTCTCTTTGTCTTTAAAATTTGCCATTTTAATTATGTGTCCTGGAGTAGGGCTCATTGGGTTCATCTTGATTGGGAGGGACCCTGTGTGCTTCCTGAATTTGCATTACTTTTTCCCTTATGAAAATAGGGAAGTTTTTTGTCATTTTTTTCAAACATCCCTTGCTCCTTGCCTTCTCCTTCTGGTATTCCTATGATGCAAATGATTACGTTTCATATTGTCCTGAAGCTCCTTTAAACTATCCTCGTTATTTTTTAGTCTTTTTTTGTTTTGTTGCTCTATTTCTACCTTGTCCTCCAGCCCACTGATTTGGTCCTCTGCTTCATCTAGCCTGATTTTAATTCCTTCTAGTGTATTTTTCATTTCAGATATTGTAATCCTTTCTTCCTGGTTCTTATTCATAGTTTCTATGTCCTTTGTCATGCTGTTTAATTCCCACTAATTTCCATTTAGCTCCCATAAAGTTTCTTGTAGTTCTCACTGAATTTCTTGAGGTCAGTCTTTAAGGTAACAAATTTATAGTTTTGAAAAAAACTTTTTTCAGTTTATGAACTGAGTATATCAAACCTCCAACAAATTTACAGTGTAATATAATGTACATCCAATACCTTCCATCTTACAGAATAAAACTTGGCAAATGGAATTGAAATTCTCATCTGTCATTTGCCAGTCCCATTCTGCTTCCCCTAATCTGTATGTACCTTTCTGTTTGTGTCACTCTTCTATAAAGCATTCATAGTCTACATTCTATAAGTTATTTCGATGCAAGAGTCAAATATACTTTATGCACTAGGTGTCTTTCATAACAGTGTATATTGAGATTTTCGCGTTTGATTTTAAATGCTCAACGAAGCTTACATTTAAATTATTATATGCTTCTTCCTAAAACATTACTCCATATTTTATCTTTTTATCTGTATATAAATCTAGTTGTTTTACCAGTTAGGTTTGCTTAAAATGAAGCATTATCAGTCCTATAAAATAGGAATATTTTAGTATTATAATCTTAAAAGAGTAGCTTACAAATTTAGTAAAAGATAAAGGGAAGTAATGTGGACACATCCTGGTCATAATATGTTTCCTGAATTTGGCCTGTATATTCAGGTAGAAGTAAAATCTGATACAGACACCTGAATTGTATATTTCAAGTTTCTAGCAGTAACCAAGAGACATTTAAATACAGTGAAATAATTATCCCAGTATCAATCAAATCAACTGTTTAAGTCTTGAACAGGGTAACCATTTATATTATACGTGTACTTTCTCCTCAGTAATTCTGTATGATTAAATGGTTTCCATTTGTTGCATAAGTGTAAAATAGAAAAAGACGTGGATAATTAAAGCATTCTTTTAATTTTTCTCTTTCAACTCTATTCTGACATTTGATCTAACTCCTTAAAACTGACTTTTGAACCAACCTTGGCACTATTGACAATTTTGGGCTCAACAGTTCTTTGTCGTGTGGAGTTATCCTATACATCATAGGGTGTTTTAGCAGCATCTGTGATACCAGTAGATAATCTGTAATTCTATTTACATGCTCATGTTTGGAAATAACAGAGACTTCAAAAGCTTGTGATAAAGACATTTGTATTAATAGAAGCACTACAGTCTTTACATCAAAGTGGAAAATATGTTTGACATGTGCGCTCACAGAAAGGACAAAATGGTAAGAAACCATGTAAAAAAGAGGCAGTCATTATACTAAAATTAAAATATCTTAGATTTTAAGAAATAGAAAATGCACTAAACTAAGGAAGACACAGATATGGGTTGTTCTTCTTTCAACAAGGTAGTATGTAAATAAATAAATGGTTGTGAGTTTTAGAATGATACTTAATGTGAAGAAATATAATTATCAGTAACAGGCCATTTTAACTTACAGATTGGGCTGTGCTTTAAAAGTTGTTTTGAGCCCTGGCTGGTGTAGCTCAGTGGATTGAGCACAGGCCTGTGAAGCAAAGGGTTGCCGGTTCGATTCCCAGTCAGGGCACATGCCTGGATTGCAGGCCAGTTCCCAGTAAGGGGACACATGAGAAGCAACCACACATTGATGTTTCTCTCCCACTCTTTCTCCTTCCCGTCCCCTCTCTCTAAAAATAAATAAATAAAATATTTTTTAAAAAAAGTTGTTTTGAGAATGGATGTCTTTGGTATCAAAGTGAAATTTTTCCCTCAAAAATTTATTCAGCAATATTTCAGTGCCAAACATGGGCCAGCACTGGGTCTAGCATAGCAAGCAAGATGACATGGTTCCTTCCTTCTTGGAACTTAACATGTTGTGGCATTTATTAAATAGAAATGTCAAATAAAAAGTTATGTGATTTCCCCCACACACACTTCCTTCTCTCAGTTGAGTTGAGGGCAGAATTTTGTCTGTTCTTACTCACCAGTGTATCACAGCTTCTAGGATACCTGATTGACATACAAATATTTGTTAAATGAATAATTGACTAGTTGGGAAGATACATTTAAAAAACTTACATGTGATTAAATACAATTGTGGTAAGTGCTTCAAAGGGAATAATGCAAGGTATTACATAACATAAAACATGTAACAATAGATCTAACCTAGTCTAAGTCTAGATTATATTAGATGAACCTTTACATTGAGGTGGTGATTCTTCCCCTCCCAGCTTTATTGATACATGATTGACAGAATTATATTTGTGTGTGTGTGTGTGTGTGTGTGTGTGTGTGTGTGTGTGTAGTCAGTGTACAATGTGATGATTTGACATATCTATACATTGTGCAGTGATTACCACAGTCCAGTTAATACATCTGTCACCTCACATAGTTACATGCGTGTGTAACGAGAAAGCTTAAAATCTCTTAGCACATTTCAAGCAGACAGCACATCATTACTAACTGTATTCACCATGCTGTACATTAGATCCCCAGAACTTATTCATTTCACAGTGCAGGGCTTGCATTCTCTGAATAGCATCTCCCCATCTTCTCCACCTTTTGCCCCTGGTAGCCACCATTCCACTCTTTGTTTCTGTGAGTTTGAATTTTTTTTCAAAGTCTACATATAAGTGAGATCATATAGTATTTCTCTTTATCTGTCTGGCTAATTTCACTTAGTACAATGTCCTCTAGATTCATCCATGTTTGTTGCAAATAGCATGGCCAAGTAGTATGTCATTTTCTGTATATCCACATTTTTATATCCATTTATCTGTTGATGAAGACTTAGGTAATCTCTTTGCCTTGGCTATTATAAATACTGCTGAAGTGGACATGGGTTGCAGATACCTTTTTGACATAGTGGTTTTGTTTCTACAAGTGGAATTGCTGGATCATCATGTGTACTTTATTTTTTAATTATTTATTGATTATGCTATTACAGTTGTCCTGATTATTCCCCTTGTGCCCCTCGACACAGCATCCCTGACTCCCTCAGGCAATCCTACCACCATTGTTCATATCCATGGGTCATGTGTATAAGGTCTTTGGCTACTCCATTTCTTATACTGTATTTTACATCCCCGTGGCTCTTCTGTAACTACTCATTTGAACTTTTAATCCCCTCACCTCTTCACCCATTCCCTCACACCCCCCTTCCATCTGGCAACCATCAAAATGCTCTCTGTATCCATGATTCTGTCTCAGTTCTTGCTTGCTTAATTTGTTTTTTTAGATTCAATTGCTGATAAATTGGTCGGGGATATTGTTCATAGTTTTTTTTCATAGAAGATGAAAATTATTTTTCATCTTTTTCTTAAAAACCTTCCTTTAACATTTCATATTATATTGGTTTGGTGATGATGAACTCCTTTAGTTTTTTCTTGTCTGAGAAGCTCTTTACCTGTTCTTTAATTCTAGATATCTTTGCTGCATAGAACAGTCTAGGCTGCTTTTCATGACTCTGAATACTTCTTGCCAATCTCTTTTAACCTGCAAAGTTTCTTTTGAGAAATCAGCTGACAGTCTTATGGGAACTCCCCTGTAGGTAACTAACTTCTTTTCTCTTGCTGCTTTTAAGATTTCTCTCTTTATCTTTAACCTTTGCCATTTTAATCATGATGTGTCTTGGTGTGGTCCTCTTTGGGTCCTTCTTGTTTGGGACTCTGTGCTTCCTGGAGTTGCAGATCCATTTCCTTCAGTGAATTAGGGAAGTTTTCTTTCATTATTTTTTCAAATAGATTTCCAATTTCTTGCTCTTTCTTTTCTCCTTTTGGCATCCCTATGATGCAAATGTTGGACCTCTTGAAGTTGTCCCAGGGACTGCTTATACTATCCTTATTTTTCTGGATTCTTTTTTCTTCTTGTTGTTTTGATTGATTTTTTTTCTTCCTTATGTTCCAAGTCATTGATTTGATTGCCAGCTTCATGCACTCTACTGTTGTTTCCCTGTAAATTGTTCTTTATTTCAATTAGTGTATCCTTCATTTCTGACTGGATCATTTTTTTATGCTGTGAGGTTCTCACTACATTCCTTGAG
>PVKM010007592.1:0-41137 GCA_004027735.1 Carollia perspicillata | reverse complement strand
TCGTTGAGAATGTGATTACTGGATTGACGTAGCCACAGTCTGCTCAACAGCCTTGCTTTGGACAGTGCTTACAATATTATGCTGTGATTGCCAGGGTCGATTACATTGTGATTACATTGGTCGATGTAATGGTCAACATAATTCAAAAACTAGGCTTGAAAATACGGAGGATGTTAATTATTGATTCTCCTCAGAAATACAATATTTTTATTCACATATTATTACATAAAGTTTTGATTTGGGTAAATATCTAAACCTTTAAATAAAGGTTTGAATTTGTTTGAACTTAGGTACAGAAGAACCAAAAGGAAATAAAGGGGAAAGCTTTATGAGAGAACTGTCATTTCCTGTTTCCAGCATGGTGAAATGCCATGAAAATACTCCTCTAAACTATGTTGGGTCTTGCAACTTATTCTTACTGGTTTACTTATTTCTCTAAAGAAATGAGTATCTCATGAATTACTTAAGAAAAAAAATGATGAGTTGTCTCTCTTAGACAATGAGACTTTGTTTGGAGAAAATTACTCTTAATCCTGACTTCCAAAAGTAAATTATTAAAATGAGCCCAGTATTAGAATTCTTGAAGGTAGTTTAGAATCCAAACACAGAAACTTTTTAACAACTTAGATATAAGTATCCTTGACTATATTTATAAATTATTTCTGAATTATTAAATTACTTAAAGTTAATAAAAGAGATCCTTAATTTCAATTTATGTTAACCTATCTTTATCTCTCAGTAGACATTGTGAGTTTATATTTATGTACAATTTAACAGCCAGATGATATAAGTCAGATTCAGATTACAGAAGATCTGCTCCTGGTGCCCTTTTTAAAAACAAAAACAAAACCCTGAATTGAGCCTGAGAGAGCTTGTTTCCATTTAATACTGCCCATTAAAACATCTGAGAGGCCAGTTTAATGCTAGCCGCCACCAGAGTTCTGATTCTTGTTGACTGCCCCCCAGTCCCCCACCCCATGACATTTTGTCCCTGGAGTCCTTCCTGACCCAGAAGAGGGTTCCAGAGAACTCCGTGTGGTCATGTATCTGAAGTTGGAGACGTGAAGCTAGAGTGAGTTGTGTAATCGCTAAAATAAACGAATGGCCTAACCTAGACTTTTAATACTGTTTGTTAATTTACCTAAAAGAAAACTTAACATGTTCATTTCTCTGTGTGTGTGTAGTTACCACTGTCTGGGACAGTTATTTTGCCTATCAATGCTTTCAGTCTTCTAATAGTATCATGGATAGAAAGATAAGCCAAAAATTCCTGTCCAGAAAGAACATACATCATATATGTGAAGGTGTGGGTGGGGGTGGGGAGCAGAGATGCTGCCGGGAAAGCAGGACGAAGAGAAAGGAAGTCTGCAGGTTGCGTCAGAGGCCAGACTGCAGAGCTGCAATGTGAGGTGTTGGAGAGTAGGAGCCAGCTGTCACAAAATGTCAGGGATTGGCTGGGAAGGCAGCCGCACCTGAACGTGAAAGCCAGAAAGCCTAGAAAGAGGAATCTTGAAGTAACCAGAAGAAGGGTTTTAGTTTGGACTGGTGGGTCGAGGGAAATGTGGCATTAAGAAGACAAAACAGCCCCCTAGAAACTCTTTGTCCATAGCTGAGGCCAAGTCAGCCTCAACTGAGCCACAATAGTAAGTGCATATAATTTACTAGCTTTTAAATAAACCCCGAGAACAATGGGAAATGTAGTTCAGGACCTCTACACAATGGAGGTGTTACAGGACAATGAGCTTTGGAGGAAGGGCATTGCAAAGATGACAAGACTGACATTTCTGGGTTATAGTCTTTTTCTTTTTTTTATAATCAGCAAAAGTTTAATGAAGCCATAGCATTTATAAGATTGTCAAATGGGTACAATATAAAATCTGCCATAAAAGTTAGCTAATGATATGAGGTGGAATACATTTTAATATCGGTACAATGGCCATAGTTAGTCTTTAAAAGGAAACAGCAGAAATCAGCTATCACAGACCACCAGATACTCTGTTTGGACCCATTGTATTACCCACAAAGCAAATTGGAGGAAGACCTAACTCCAGTCATTGAAGAAGTCGGTCGCCCTTCATAGTTCTCAGGGCTCCATGAGGTCGCTTACTTCCTCTACTTGCTAGTACTCCAGGAGCAGTCACCTTAGGCCTCGAGAACTTTGTGTGACCTGCATAGATTCTTAGTGCCCATTGGCTCCTGTTAGTTACTTTGAGTTTGCTCAGATGCCCCAAAGCAGTGATTTTCAACCGATATACTGTAAGAATTTTTAAAACATGCAATACTTGACTATTTAGTCAGGGGTACTGACCTCTTTTCCCTTAGATTGTCAAATAAAAAAGTGACAACAGCCAACACAACAACAGGCATCTAGTGTGAATGCCCTGTCTTGAATCATAAATATATAAGTCCTATAATACAGTTGCATCTTATTAGTCATGTCACATGGTAAGGTTGAATCTGATTGGTTAATTCTTGGTACCAGAAATCCTTATATACAAGTATAGACACCTGATTTCTTAAAAAGTCACTTTGGAGCAAAAAAGGTAGGTAATTACTATTATTATTTTGGTAACTCAATCAAATTATTACCTATTTTTTTGTCAGATTGGCAAAAAAAATGTCTTTTGGTGTGCCACAGAATTTTTGTAATTAGTCTGTGTGTGCCATGAGATGAAAAAGGTTGAAAATCGTTGCCCCAATGCGAGTGTTTGGGCAGTGTGCCCAAGGTGGCATCCCAAATGTTCATTTAGTATTTCTTCAACAATGGGAAATGAGGCTGGAAGCCGCCTGCAGGTCTTTGCAACAGAAATGGCAGCACTGAGATCTGCCCCCTTATACTCCAAGGTACAGGTACCGTCGCTCATCCTTGGCCAAGACTCTTGCTCTCGGACAGTGGCCAGAGCAAAGACTTGAGAGAGCAAGATGTGGGTGACTGGTTTCCTTACCTTGACTGCCCAACTGCGGGCAGATGTTTTATATGGCCGACATTTAATAGTGGAGTGTGTCCAAGATCCTGATCATGGAGCCTTAGAATGGGAACAGCCCAACGAGACACACATTCCCTGGCAAATCAGCATGGAAAACACAACATTCTAGGTCCTTTTCCAGAGTTCCGCGACGCACATGGTCCTCCAAGAAGGTCTTTACAAAAGGAAACCTGTTTCACTTCATCTAACTCGCTGTGGCCTTCCCCCCGCCCCCAATTCATTGGACATTAGACCTTATTTTCCCTGAGTACCTATTCACATTCCTTGGAACTCAGTATTAAAAGGATCAGGTTCTAGGAGACAGGTGCTGAGAGGGGACATGGGCTGATGGACATGCAAGGATGAAACCACCAAAAACAAATTTTGTTCACCTTTGAGCCAAGAATTCTTGGTATGCCCTAGGTGGCCTGCTTTTCTTTTATCAGCTTACCTTTCAGAGTTACTGGTGAAGCCTGTGTAAACAACAGAGCCCTGAAAGGGTTATATTTCTTGTTACCAAATCCTTACATTTGCTGCTTAGTTTCTAAATTGAGTTGAAAAGTAATTGATTTAGTCTAGCTGTGAACAAACCAATTTGATATCAGAAATATTTTTGAGCAGCGCAGTTCTTTTAAAATTTAAAAATGTATTTGGTAAAGATACATTATCAAGTTATTTTTGGCCTGAATCATCTTGTATGATATAGGAATTGTATGCGAAACGATTGCTGTAAGAAGATTGTTCCCCTGAGATTTTGTTGGTGAAGTTACTCAGCAAACTTTTCAGCAGCCCAGTGATAACCTTTAAGCACAATTCCTATTATATCTAAATTAATGACGTGTCATTGAATAGAAAGGACAAATATTTGTAATTTTTATTTCTTTAAAGATTTTGTTTATTTATATTTAGAGAGAGGGGAAGAGAGGGAGAAAGAGGGGGAGAAGCATTGATTGGTGAGAGATACATTGATTGGCTGCCTCTTGAATGCCCCCCACTGGGGACCTGGCCCACAACCCAGGCATGTGCCCTGACTGGGAATGGAACCAGTGACCTTTTGGTTTGCAGGCTGGCACTCAATCCACTGATGCACACCAGCCAGGGCAGAACAAATATTTTTAAAGACTTCCAAAACATTATTTAAATCTCAGGTATAAAGGCATTTGAAAACACTGTTAGTGGATCTTATCCTCCCAGTTTCCTCCCTCCAAATATATATATTTTAATTTTGCTTAAGTTACTAATTTGGCTTGTTTTCATCCACAGAGGCCAGCAAGCTTGTTATGTCCTATGTAGCAGCTGTTTGTGGAAAAGGAGCAGAAGTTAATCAAGTCAAAGAACAGCTTTTACAGTCCAATCCAGTCCTGGAAGGTAGGATTTTCTGTGTACTGTGGGCCGGTGTGACTGGAACAGTGGATCCAGTTTTCAGAGCACTTCAGAGACCTGGTTGCTGGCACATGGGCTGGGAGGGAAGGGGAAAGAAGATTCAGGCCCAGGCCTGCTGAGCAAATGAGCTGCATCCTATGAATTGTTGGCTTTAGTGCTTAAAGAAGGGAACAGTTTACTCATGTAAAAGGAGCTTTTCCACTTAAATTATATTTTTCTTTCAGTTATAATTTGAACCACTTTAGTTTTACTTAATATTATCAACTGATGTTTGCATTTGTCTTGATGTCGAGGAAAACCTTGGTGGCAAAGAGCAGTGGGAGCTGAGTGCTGTTTTATTACTCAGGATAACACATGTGGCTGCTTATTTCTGTTGTCAGGGAAACCAAGGCTATGCCAGAGAAACATCTAAGGGTCAGTGTTTTCAGGGCCACAGAAAGCTTAAACCTGATGGAGAGCTCAGATCCTGTGGTTGGCCCTCTGTATCAGTCAGCCCAGGCTGCCATAACGAGATACCATAGACTGGATGGTTTAAATAAGAGAAATGTATTTTCTCATACTTCTGGACACTCAGAAGTCCAGGATCAAGGTGCTGGTCAGGTAGGTTTCCTTTTGTGACCTCTTGGCTTATAGGCCGCTGCCAGCCTGCTGCTCTGTGCTCACGTGAGCTCTTCTTTGTGCGTGGTGGTGGTGGTGGTGGTGTGGTGGTGGCAGCGGCGGCAGCCTGGCTGGCTTGTGGCCTCACGCAACCCTAATTACATCCCTGAGACCCTGTTTTCATGTATCATCATATTGGGGTTAGGGCTTCAAAACATGATTTTTTTGCGGGGTGGGGGGGATATGCAAACATTTAGTTCATAATGCCATCAGGAAACAAAGCCTGAAGTGAGTCCCCTTAATGCTATGGAGGTTAGCATAAACCATCCCCTACTTTGGAAACAGCAATTCAAAGTCCTTAACGTTGCTCTATATAAGCTTATCTTTATTGTCATTTAACATAGTTGTTGGGATACAGTAGGGTTTCTCAACCTCGGCACTGTCAATATTTTGACTGGATAAGTCTTTGCTGTGGGGGCTGCTGTGTGCATTGGAGGTGGTTTGGCAGCATCCCTGGCCTCTAACCCATCCCTCCCCCGTCAGGTCCCTTGGTCTTACCATCGAAAATGTCTCCAGACATTGCCACATGTCCCTGTGGGTTTAAAACCACCCCGGGTTAGAATCTCTGGTCTAGAAGAGTAGTTGGGTTCCACCCTGTGTTCAAAGCCATGGAAGGTCGAGAGTTAACATGGATTAATGCAGAGCTGCTTTGGATTGGGGCGGTACTCCCCACTGTGAAGGGATGGAACTCTGCCCATTGTCAGGCCTAGCCCTGTCCTTCCAGTTTATTACCAGGAGATACCATGCACCTTTATCCTCCAGGTAGAGGAATAAGAGGCACAAAAATGCTTTAATTTGTGAAGAGCAAAGACTGAAACATCTCTTATGTTGTTACTGATCTTTCTTTCCCTCAGCACCTTAATGTATAAAAAAGCTATTAAGCAATTGTAGAAAGTGCCACATCTTTATCTTATTCCAGTATTTGACTTTCTGTTTACTGTCTTTTTAAGTCAGAGTGCTCGCTGTGTGTTGTATTTCTGCATGTGTTTATTTTAAGAATGCCGTGATCTAAAGGAGAAGCACTGTGGAATGCTATAGTTCGCATCTGGGATCGGAATCTGGCCCTTTATTCGATGGTATTTGGAGCTAGGCCCCAGTGCAGGAAGCAGAAGAAATGTCTACTGTGGGCCTGCAGTATCTTTTATGGGAATGCTTTACTTTTCAACTGGAGCTGCTACTGTAAATGAACATTTAGAACAATGAACTTGAAAAAACAATTGAGGAATGCGTCTCAAGTTTTCTATAATGGGACATTTGTTTTTGAGTCTGTGGCTCACAATAAAAGTCTTTAGTATCTAGAGCTAGCAATGTGCAACTCAGATTTGTTTGATGAAAAGATGGTTTATGGCTTGCAAATGATGCCCTGAATAAAGTTTTTCTGAAGCAATTCCTTCACTTGCCCTTGACCTTCAAGCCACAACAAACTGTCTTTTATGTATTGACATCTCGAGCTGGACTTTGGAGCTGTGCAAGTTAGTTAACACCCACCAGGAAGGACTAGCCTGTGAAAACTCACAAAAAATGTCATGGTCTTAATGATACTAGGTCAACACTCACTGTTCTCAAGATTGTGTTTATTAAAGCCTTCTAGCTGGCAGCGGACGTGGGATAAAAATGTGAACTTCTTCAGCCAGCATCCTTTTTTGAGCATTTCTTGTGTGCAGGTTTCCTCATCAATATAGCATCCCAGCTTATTTTGTATTAAAGAGAGAATTTGGTGTCGGGGAACTACCAAACCATACTCACTCCAAGCGGTATCTCTGATACAAGGAGCTTTCCCTATGTTGACTTTGTAAATTTTGTCTTAACTGAGCAGGAGCCAATTATTACTTTTTAAATGAAAAAACATTTAAAAAGCCAGCTGATGTGAACTACAACACATCAGGTTAACACATTTGGCTACTGAATATACCAAGTGAACTTCAACTTAAGCACACACTTCTGTGCCTGGTCCAACGATTGCTTTCAAAACTTGGACTAGCTTCTAGCCTTTAGTTATCATGTGAGCTCTTGCTACTCTAATCATGTTCTCTCCATTTAATTTAATGAAGTTGTGGAGGCTTCCAGCGATTTGGAGCCTGGCCTCTTAATCTAAAAATTCATTTCTGTTCACCACATCATTGCGTCTTCTGTCCTTGCTAGCTGCAGTGTGGCCCATGGATCCCAGTAAACAGGGAGAAATGCAGAAATGCAGAAATGCAGAATTTCAGGTGCATCTCTAAGACACGCTGAAGCAAAGTCTGCACCTGAGCAAGATCCTGAGGCAATTGGCTTGCACATTAAAGTCTGAGATGCCTTGGGCTTTCAAAGCATCAAACAGGAATACCCTGTTTCCATGACTTAACATTTATTCTACTGAACCCTTTGCCACTGTGGCCCAGATTAATTTGCCCTATCTTATGCACAAGCTTGGTGAAACAGTTCTTTTACCCTAGGAACTACCTGTGTGAAACAGGAACCCACTGCCTGGGTGGCAGCAACCTGTGGCTCTGATGTGCCCTCATTTAAAAAGGGTCCTGGGGGAGATCCTGGCTCTTCAGCAGTGGAGGTTGGAGTTTGAATCATGGGCCAGTTTGGTGGTCTCAATATTCTAGAAAGTTTCACTTGGGTCTGATGGACATAAGCTACTGAAATTGTGTAGCATATTTAGCCTTTTGGAAATAATGTCAGTTTTCAAATATCTTACTTTTTCAGTTATATGCTTAGTCACATTTAAATAGCTTTACTTAAAATAATTTAAATAATTTAAAGATTCTCTGGTGTTACTTCATCTGGCAACCTCATTGAGTTCCACAGAACTTTCAGTAATATTAAGGGGTAGTTACCTCTGAAATAACCTTATTCGCTGATGAGAATGGTAGAAGAGCATAGCAGCTTTGCTCGCTAGCCACTTAAGTGACTACTGTCCAACAGTTAAAAGGTCCTGAATCGAACAAGGTTAAGTTTACAGAAATACTTGAAAAATATTCCATGAGTCATAGGAATGACTCTCTATGAACTTACAATGATAAGACACAGAAGCTTTAGCATACTTTTGTTAAGTGTGTTTCTGTGGAAATTTTAGGCAGAAATGTTATTGCTACAAATTGTATTTTCTGGGATTTATAAATTTTAAGTATTAGATTAGTTTTATTTTTCTGTGTGAAGTTATTTTCTGTCGATTTTAACCATGCATCGATTTCTTTCTCACTAGCTTTTGGAAATGCCAAGACTGTGAGGAACGACAACTCCTCTAGATTTGTGAGTATTTGTATGAGCAGAAGTGCTAACACTAATATTTAGCTCATGTATGTTTGAACAGCCAGTAGATGTTTAACATTTCTTAATATACACAATTTAAAAATAAGAACACCATTGCTATTGAGACTCTGAGAGTTTTACATGGGCTATTTGCTTTCTGAAATTTTCCTGTTTTAATTCTTCTTGGAGTGAAAGGGTGTTTTTTCTTTCATGTTTTCTCATCATCTGTCATAAAATTTCATGAGCAATTTAAATGAGGCTATTTAGAATAAACTCCTTACTTATCTGAGTTTTGGTATTTGGAAATCATAATTGAGAATCGGAAATTAAGTAGAAAGAAGAACAGCTGGGTGTCAAGTTTGTACACTCTACAGGCTTTGTCTTTTATTCAGTGCCACCAGAAGTGGAGGTATATTCTAAAACTTCAGAGAGAGAAAATCATTAGGATTGGCAGTTAACGGGGGCAGGGAGAGAGGACTGAATAGTGAAACTGAAGTTAATTGTTGTTTTGAGTCAGGGTGAGTTGGAAAGTGCTAGTTCTGCTAAGAGAAACGTTTGCAGCCGCATCTCCCATCAGTCACTCTCCGGCCTGACCGTGCACATCTGCCCACAGGAATCTCCAGCTGTGCCCCTCCTAACTCTGGTTTGTGCGAGGCAGACGCTGCCTGGAGGAGCAGGGTGTGATGGCAGTCTTATGAAATCGGCTCCTTTTTTTCTGTAGTTTACCAATTTTATAAATTTTATAATGAAATGTCATTTACTTCATAAGCTCTTTTCTCATACGTTATTACTTGGGGCCATTTCTGGTGATCTTTTATGCCTCCCTACAGACCCTTTCTGCCCTTTTTCTTCCATTCTTTTAGCTCCTTTTGGTTTTTCCTCATTAGAGTTATCCAGTACGTAAAGCAAGAGAATGGCCTCCAGCGGAGACAGTTTTGATAGCTTGGAGGTGGAAGGTTCCTAATTCCAAGGCTGTGAATTTTTTCCATTGGATTAGCCTGGTCAGCTGTTCTAACTGCTTTGAGCCCTGCCTTGTTCTGTTGTGGCGATGTGGCTAATCTCGCTACATAAACAGAATTAGAAGCAAAGTGTGTGCAGATAGAAGTAATTCCAATAGATCAAGCTTCTTTATGGAGATTTTATTTTTGCTGTTTGCAAATTATACACACATTTTACAAAAATATATTTGCATATATATTTTGTCTCTAGACCATAAGAATCGAGAAAACCATATGGCTTAGAGCCGTTAGTATTAGGTTGGCCAAAAAGTCTGTTTAGTTTTTTTTCTGTAAATATCTTTCACTTTCACCAATAACTGTATTCATTTGGATATTTTGAGTATGTCGGCTATCTCCCGCTATTGGCTTTTAGTGAGTAGAGGCCAGGGGTGCTGCTAAACATCTTCCAATGCATAAGACAGCCCCACAGCAAAGAATTATTTGGCTAAAATGTCAATAGTACCAAGAAAGTTTGCAAACCACTGTTCACATGATGGTCAGTCACAACACTTTCTCCATACACTGCTTCTTTCACTTTCCAGTTGCATTTTTACATTATTTTAAGTAATAAAGCATAATATGCCCAAAATGTTGCCTTTTTCTTCCTTCTTCAGTATTAAAATGGCTGCACAAAAATTCACCAATTTTGATATGTTTTTTTAAATGCATGCTGATAGGACAGCTGTCATAATACAATCTAACAAAATTGTTTCAAATGAAGCTAAAGACAACTAAGCACTACTAGACCCATAATACAGGAAAAAACTAAATGAACCTTTTGGTCAGTCCAGTACTTTGTGACATTTGAAATCTCTTGAAAGTCTTGACAGGCAATTTGGCTTATTAAGTAACTTCAGAGAAATCCTATTATAACAGAGGTATTAGGATATGAGATTAATACTGGTGTATAGGCTAAATCATTTCATGCCCTGTTTTTAGTAATTTTGCTGCTTTATGGTCTGTGGCTTGATGGGTAATATACTCAAGTCCATATTATAATTTTATAGGAGGACTGTACTGTGTTTAAAGTTACTACTCTATATAAAAGTGATTTATGACTTCTGGGAAATTGCATTTCCTTTGACAGTGTTTGACGGGTTAACCCAGAAGGACCTTCTTGATCTCTTCACAGAGCTATGTCATGGACCCTGTGATGAGTTAGGCATGCTCATTGCAGCTGACATTTTAGACAAATGTTACGTTCCTATGGAGGTGCCTTACAGGGTCCCCGTCTCCCCAGCAAATTATGCACACACTTTACAAAAATGTATTTGCATATATATTTTGCCTCTAGACCATAAGAATCGAGAAAACCATATGGCTTAGAGCCGTTAGTATTAGGTTGGCCAAAAAGTTTGAGCTTCTATTTCCCACTGTTTTTGAAAAAAACAAAAAAAAAAATCTCAAGGCTTTGGAAATCATTGTTCTCAACCATGGATTTCAGGGGAGGAGAGAGGAGTAATTGTTGAGGATCTGATGTGTGCAAAGCCAACATAGTCTTTGGAAAATACAGGAGAGAACCTGTAGGGCTGGCAAAAATTCATTACCAAACCTGTCCTTCAGTAGGCGCGAAAAGTGCACGTGATTTATTCATTTGTTTAAAACCTCTGGTTTTTAAAAACATAGTTAAATCTCGATCTCCCTGTATCTCCTCTTGCGGCCTACTGTCTTCCTCTACCAGTAGCTGGAGTGATATTTGTGAACTTTAAGTCCCATCACTACCCTGCTGAAAGCCCTCGTTGGCTCCCCCTTGCTCTTGGAAGACAGCACAGGCTTGCCTGGGAGGCCCTGCAGGAGCTGGGTGGGGCCTGCCCCCACTCAGCCTGAGCACACAGGCCTGGTGACTGGCAGGCATGAAAGCGCGTAGCACTTTCTGGCCTTAGGCTTTGCAGTTGCCCGTGCTCTGTCCTCAGATCTTTGCATGGCTGGCATCTTGTATCATTCACCTCAAATGTCACTTCCATGATGTCTTTTCTAGACTCTGACTTACCCTGTTTTTATTTTTCTCAGGCATTCATTAGTCTCTGGAATTATTTATGTGCTTCCCTTGTTTATGTGACCATTGACCTTAGAGAGTAGGGGCCTTGGGAGGAAATACCTCAGGCTTCTTGTTCATTGTGGTGGCCTCAGCTCCTAGAACAGTGCCTGGCGCCACGCTCAGAAAACATTTCTTAATGAATGGATACCTATTTTTAAGAAACTTACAGACTAGTCAGAAAAAACGGATATGTTTAAAAGTAGTTAAAAGACAACACATAAAGTAGTAAGTTCCCCAGGGAAGACACAGATTAAGTTTTATGAAGTTCAGAATAGAGAGGCTGGAGGAGTCTGGGGTTGCAGACAGTCCTGTGGGGGCCCCTAGATTTAAATGTGCCAGAATCGAGTGGGCAGCAGGCGGAGCTGGCAGTACAGCGTGAGGAAGCCGAGAAGAGAATTAGTGCGGACTTGCACTTGTCAGAGTTAGTGGCCACACCAGAGGTTCTCTAAGAATCCGTGCAACGAAGCGCTGGAAAGATGGGTTAAGGCCTCAGTTGGAGGGCTTGGAGTATCTAGTTCAAGGTCTCGGACTCTTAATTTGCAGGCAGTAGGAAGCCACTGGTTATTTCTAAGTAGACTAGTGACATGATCAGAACCAAGCTTTTGTAATCAGGATGTGGCTGGATGGGAAGATTGTCGTACCAGCATCAACGGGATTCTCGGTGCTGTCCTAGAGTTTATTCCTGGTTGGCTTCCCTTTTCATTTTCTACAGGGTTTATTCTACTCTCTTCAAACCTCCTAACCTTACTCTAGGCTGATGATGTCATGCCTGCTTCAAAGAAATCTTTATCATCATCATCTCCCTCCTCATCATTTAAGCCCTCAATCTTAGTGCCTCACCCATCCCTACCCCTACATACATACCCCTCCTGCCCACTGGGAGCTCGTCAAGTCCTGTCTCCCACTAATCCTGCTTGCTCCACCTGGGCTCTAGAACCTGTTGCCTCCTACGCCCAGGAATCACCTTCCATCAAAACCATTCCCTCTCATGTGGTCAGCCTCTCACTGTCTTGGGAAGCCACCCTTTCTCCCTCCCTTTTTAGCTGTCTCGCTTGTGTTGTCCCCTACCATCATAGAGAGCATCAGTATCCACTCAGCTAGCTGCCTGGGACACATTCCTGGACTTTTAGCTGCCTGGGACACATTCCTGGACTTTTTAATCCTTGTTCCCCTCCTCTCTTACCGTGTACATACATCCAACCAGACCTGTCATTGCGACTCCTGCATACCTCTACTCCATTTACTTTTCCCATTTGCACTTGTGCTTAACGCCACCAACATTTTTCTCCTGATTCCTGCCATCTCCTATCAGCTACATCTGGTCTTGATTGTTACTAGACCATTCCACTCTAGCCAGAGTGATCATGTAAAGAGGCAAGTCTGATCACTGCATGCTTATTTAGGGACCTTGAATGACTTGACTCGGTTGTCAGGAGAATGTCACGAAGTCATGATGTGCCTCAGCTTCCCTCACCATCCTCAAGATGCTAGTTCTCACACCTGCTCCTTCCTGCTCGGCCCCTCCTTGCCTGCCTGACTTCCTGCTCTCCCTTTGTCCCTTTCCTTTGTGCCTAGCACCATGACCTGCTGTAGGATGTGTCCCCACAAACAGTAATGTCCTGTTTATCTATCTCAGTTCCCCCCGCCTCCCCAGACTGTAGAAGTTGGAGGGCAGGAGCTGCTGTGACTTGGTTTCCCTTGTGACTACTTTCATATCTAGGAGGGTTTATAGACCTTTACCTAATGAATATTAGTGAGGACTTTAAAAAGGCAGATGACCCATGATGATGAAGAAGGAAAAGGCAGGACAGCATGCACGAGCTAATAAAAATTCACAAATTGCATTGTTGACTGAGTGCCATGTGATCCTGTTTCTTCACCCTTACCATTATTTCGAAAATAAAAAAACGGTGAAGTAATTCGTTGGGAGAATTATCTACAAACCATCTCTCTAACTATTACTAAGGTAGAACATGAACCCAAACCAAAGACTGCTTCTCAGATCAACATGCCCTTTTCCAACACAAAACAGCTGTCAGGACTATTCTGTTATACTTGTTACTCTTTAACTAGACAAGTATAAACCAAGTCTTTTAAAATTACAGTATGAAACTCCATGTGTGCTTCTCTGTGTTTAATATACCATCTATAAAGTGTAATATGAACCTGGTTATGTATTGCTGTGTAATCTAGATCAAAGCCTGAGAGAGTAATACTGAGCAGCCTTTGATTCCGAGCTGGTCACACCACATAATCGTGTATTTGATTTGAATAGATATAAAAACAATACCTTGAGTGTTCCACTGTCCAGTATGTTTGGAGTTTCTAGCCATGGCTTAAACGTATTTTGCCTATAAAAATAAAATAATTTATGTTTCCAACTACAAGAATACTTATATGCCTTAGTTTTATTGTTGAATTGAATACACACACCCTTCAGAATTTGAAACATATCTGAAATGGAAAACTTACATGATGGCTGAGAAGAGCTGTTCTTGAATTAGCAATGGGATATGTTAGTTTTGAGCTAATGGGGCATTTACTGTGAATTATTCAGGGAGGCACATTGTTGTGCGTCATGGTTACATAAATGGTGTCTTTCTTAATTACATTTAAACAAATGTATGCTATTCTCTAACAAGATATGCTGACTGAATATTTTGAGGGGATCCTGAAAACTCACGAAGTCTTTCTTTGGCAGGGCAAATACATGGATATTGAATTTGATTTTAAAGGTGATCCGCTGGGAGGAGTGATTAGTAACTGTGAGTATCTTATTTGAATCCTTTTAAAGAAGTTCAAAATAGGAAAACATGCATTTACAGTATTTTATTTGGTACAAAACTTAATTAATTTATTTTTAAATGAAATAAATTTGTATGTCTAAAACTCCATACAAATATGCAGCCACTGCTGCCATTTTTTAATTATAAGTGAATGTAGTGTAAATGTCTTTCTTATATTTGTGTCTGGGAGCTTTTTTTTTTTGCCCATGATCGTGACCTACCTTCCTTCCTTCCTTCCCTTGTTATTGTTGTTCAAGTTCAGTAGTCCCCATTTTCCCTCCACCACTCCCCACCAACCCATCCCGACATCCCATCGTTAATCCTACCCCCTTTTGCCTTTGTCCATGTGTCCTTTATACATGTTCCTTGATGACCCTTCCCCTCTTTTCCCCCATTATTCTGCTTTCCTCTCCCCCCTTCCCTCTAGTTATTGTCAGTTTGTCCTTTATTTCAATGTCTGCTTATATTTTGCTTGCCAATTTGTTTTGTTCATTAGGTTCCACTTATAGGTGAGATCATATGGTATTTGTCCCTCACTGCCTGGCTTATTTCACTTAGCATAATGCTCTCCAGCTCCATCCATGCTGTCGTGAAGGATAGGAGTTCCTTCTTTCTTTCTGCTGCATAGAATTCCATTGTGTAAATGTACCATAGTTTTTTGATCCATTCATTTACTGATGGGCATTTGGGTTGCTTCCAGCACTTGGCAATTGTAAATTATGCTGCTATGAACATTGGGGTGGATAGGTCCTTTTGAATTGGTGTTTTCAGGATTCTTAGGGTATAACCCCAGCAATGGAATTGTTGGGTCAAAAGGCAGTTCCATTTTTAGTGTTCTGAGGAAATTCCATACTGTTTTCCACAGTGGCTGGCATGATAGTGCACATAGAAAACCTTCTAGACTCCACCAAAAAACTACTTGATCTCATAAGAATTTGGCTAAACAGCTGGATACAAAGTCAATATTCAGAAATTGAAGGCATTTTTATATACCAACAATGAAACATCAGAAACAAATCAGGAAAAATAACCCATTTGATATAGTAACAAAAAAGATAAAGTACCCAGAAATAAACCTAACCAAGGAGGTGAAAGAACTGTACTCAGAAAACTACACAACCCTGAGGAAAGAAATTAAGGAAGACACAAACAAATGGAAGCATATACCATGTTCATGGATTGGAAGAATTAACATCATCAACATATCCATACTACCCAAAGCAATTTATAGATTCAACACAATCCCTATTAAAATACCAATGACATATTTCACAGGTATAGAACAAACATTTCAAAAATTTATATGGAACCATAAACGACCCTGAATAGCTGCAGCAATTTTGAGAAAGAAGAACAAAGTAGTAAGCATCACACTACCTGATATCAAACTATATTATAACGCCACGGTAATCAAAACAGTCTGGTACTGGCATAAAAACAGGCACATAGATCAATGGAACATAATAGAGAGCCCAGAAATAAGCCCAAGTCTCTCTGGTCAATTAATATTTGACAAAGGGGTCAGGAGCATAAAATGGAGTAAAAATAGCCTCTTCAACAAATGGTGTTGGGAGATCTGGACAGCTACATGCAAAAATGTAATAGAATATTTTAGATACTTGGATCTTTAAGACATGGGTATAAGAATATGTTTTCTTATACTACTTAAACTTCTAACCTGTGTGTGTTTCAGGTTGTCTTATATAATTTCTAAATCTTTTTTAAAGAATACATAATCTTTACCTTTGAAAAACTTTTAGGAGTCTGCTAAAGATAAGTATTAATCCAACTGTATTTTATACACTATAGACCTTTAAGCCAATCCAGTAATAAAAAAGATCCTCCAGTTGTTATTTTCTCCAACGAAATTATTTTATGATTCAAAATGTAATTTAAATAGCTGACTTTCATTTAATAAATTGTTTGGGTAGCATTTACCTAACATAATGAGTGGGCCTGTACTTCAGGTTTTATCGTGAAACATTTTTGGCTTCCCGTTTATTTGAATCATTGGAATGCGGTGGACCCATTAGGTAGAAATACAGATTCATTAGCCTCCTTTTGTCATGATTTGTGATTGTAGAAGTGAAATGTTTTATCAAAGGTGAAAAATAAACAATGTCAGGTAAGGTTTGCTTAACAGCCCCAGGTCCAGAGTTGTGTAAAGTGGCCGTAATGGTCAGTACCTGTTGTAAACATGGCCAGCCCTGCCATCAGTGTGGAGTAGCTGCGGCACCTGTTGACTTTTCAGTTGATAAATTTGAAAAATTTAAGATGGTGACTTGGAGTCTGGGCACCTCCTACTGGAGCCATGGCCTGGTTATCTTCTTGAACCCTTTTTTTTTTCAGTGCCACACTGTTGAACCTCCTACTGCCCCTGTCTCTTCCCCACCCTATGGTGCTGTTGGAATCACTAGAATGAAAATAATCTAAGTTTAGACTGGGGAAAATATGACATATTGACTCGAGTATCCAAAGCAATGCTCATTAGATTTATTAGAGCTGTGGCAAGCATTCCTTCTTCAAATGAGCTTTTATGCCGAACCCCATGTATGAAACAGATGAAGAGAGATCTGATCTGGTTGAACAGGAATGGGTCGCTGGAACCCCCAGACCCCAAGCTGGCCCCTGAAATCTTCCTGACGAGCTCTAGCACCAGAGGAATGCCACGTGAAAGTTAGTGTTTTAAGTAATTTGGGCAAACTATGCAGCTGATTTAAAAAAATTAAATTACTATTCCTAGGGCTCAAGTTTCTTTATGTTTGAATCAATGGGATTGAATGAAATAAATTCTATGGTTCTTCCCACTTCCGCCATTTTGTGGTTTTTAACTAGTTTAATTTTCCATTTTGGTTTGCCTGACTACATAATTCATGTGCCATGAGATGGGATTATCCGTATTTGCAAAAACGTGTAGTTACGAGAGAAACATCTTGAAGAGTAAGCTGTAATGTGAAATGGAGTTGGCTAGGATGGTGCTACTTAGGTTAAATGGTTTTCTGTGTGATGTAGGGAAGCAAAAGCACTGATGCAGACCACACATGATGGCAGAGTCAAAGGAGTCTCACCCTGCCAGGCCTGTAGGCGCGCTCGCTTCACCGTCTGGGTGTGGAGCTGTCGAGGGCTGTGTAGGGAAAGGGCTGCCCCGGTGTTAAGGCCACCAGTGGAAGGCATGGTTAAGTTGTATTCTGAAAGATGTTCATCAGTTTTTAGCATTGACTTTGTACAGCACAAGCTGACTCTAGTTATTAATTTAGTAACATGCTATGTTTTCAAATGAGGGTAAGTTTGCTGCTTTCACTAAAGAACTTCTATCTAAACAAACAAGCAAGCAAAATATAGTCAAAGACATTGAAATAGAAAAGGGGATGACAGTATCCAGAGGAGAGAGGGGAGGGAATTTCAGGGAAAAAAGGGAGGGGATTATAGGAACAAGTATAAAGGACACATGGACAAAAACTAAGGGGGGTGGAAAGGGGAGGGAGGTGGGGAGCACTGGGGGGTGGTCTGGGATGGGAGTAAATGACAGAAAACTGTACTAAAAAACAATAAAAAAAAAAGAACTTCTATCTAAACATTCTGAAATGATTGATTCAATATTACTTTTGAAGACTCCAGGAAAATATTTAAGGATTACTGTATTATAAGTATTAGAAAATAATGTGGGTTTTCCATTCTGAAGTTTCAGCTCCAAACAGAAATGCCTTCCTGCCCTCTAATTCTTACAGTTTCCATGGAGAATAAATATTAAACACTCAGTTCTTTTCCAGTTAAGATGACTATATTATCTTGAATGGATTTCATTTGATGTTTGTTACTACTTGTTCCCCCAGTGAAGTTATACTGAAATTTGTGGTAGTGGGAATAGCCTGGTATTTTAGAGTGTCCTTTGTTTTGGAGAGAAGGGAACATGGTAGTGGAGGGAGCAGGAAATTCCTCTCCAAATAGACAACGGAGGACTGACTCAGAGGCGATCACTGGCAGTTCTGTCTGCTGGCTGAAGGGAGGGGGCGGAGAGCAGTGGGGAAACCCACTCTTGTTCTCTCCAAACTTAGCTCCTTGTAACCTTGAAAAGAAGTCAAGGTCTGCCATTTTGTAGACGCATATTTTGCCTCCCTTTCCAGCAGCTGCCTAGTAAAGTACAGACTGTTGGCTATGATTGTTGCCCTGAAAAAGGCACAAGATCACTTGAACCGTTGTGTAACCAGAAAGTAGAAGAGAAAGCCCAATGAGTTACCCTTTTTCTAAAACAGAGGTGCTGTAAAACTTGTCTTGAGCTCACTTGGAAGCTAATAATATCTCTGAGGGCAGTATCATCAGGAGAGAGGTGTTTAAAACAGAAAATGGCAAACATTTGCTTTATTTGAGAAGATAAAATATGGAAGCTCCAGACGTTTGGTTGATGTGAGATCTCATCTCACATCAACCTACTCCTACTCTGTTATTGCTTGTTGGTCTCATAAAATTTATACATTTGTGTGTGAGTATTTTGGATCTAGTGTTATACATTAGGAACTTGTGGAAACCTGCTGCTTTTATTAATAGTCACAGGCACTTTTTTATAGCTGTGCCACTTGAGGGCAATTTAGACAGCAGAAAATGTGGTACAAGTCTCAGGGGCTTTTATCTGCTAAAAGTAGAATAGCACAGAGCACTGTATATGCTGTGAAAAGCCTCGTGATTTCAGGTGTGCACGTACCTGCACAAGCTGTAAGGACAGGGCATGCGGCTATCCTGTTCACGGGGGTGTGCCAAGAGCCTAGTGGAGTGCCTGGCACGCAGCAGATGCTCAGTAAATGCTGGGGATGAAGATGGACTTGGTTAAATGTTGGCAGACCCACCTTTCTCTGCATCATTATTGGCCGCATATCTGCGAGCCTACTTCTACAGCTCTTACTGGTTTTTCATGTGGTTTCCAACGTCTCACCAAAAGAACGACAGGTTACTTAATTCTCTGTGCCTCCATTTGTCATCTGAAATGGGATCGTAATAGTAGACCTCATAGGGTTGTGTTGAGGCGTAAATTATTTGTTAACATCTAAAGCACTTGTAACAGTGTCTAGCACAATAGTAAGCATTCAATAAATATTTGCTTTTTTATTATTGTTATATTCTTATTTGTTTATTGTCTCTAGCCCCTAGCCAAATATATGCCTTATAAGAACAGAGACTTTTTTGTTTAGTTCATTGTTGAATGACAGCAACAAAAATAGTGTCTGGCACTTAATATATATTTTTTGAATCAATTAATGATCACACAAGGACACAATGTACAATTAGTACAACTATGACTTGGAAAAACTTATTGAGAAATAAGGCTTCTGCTTTATTGGGTAATTTTATCTGGATTAAAACATTTTTATTTTATTTATTTTTTAAGAATACATTTAAAATCTTATTTTTATTTTTATTTTTTATTGTTCTATTATAGTTGTCCCAATGTAAAAAAAAAAAAAAAACAGACAAAACACCTTTATTGAGGTATAATCGACATGCAACGTTGTATTAGTTTCAGGTATACAGCATAATGATGCTTCAATATTTGTGTGTGTTGCTAAATGATCACCACAGTAAGTACTGCAGTGGAGGCGGAGGGAGGGGAAGACTGTAATGTCATGGACTGTGGCTGTTTTGCATCTCTCAGCAGCAGTGACCTGCAGGTAGAGGGGCTCTGCCTGAGAGTGGGGCTGCGAGGGAGCCCTGTGGTCAGCGTGCGAGCTGCTTTCTTTCACTGCGATACACGCGCACAGTGAACGATTTGTAGGAAGACATGTGCGCCCGCCTTTTTTACTTTAAAACCTGTCGTTAGTGCAACTTCTTAATTGTCCATCTTGAGGGTCATGTGGCCTATTTCCAGAAGAGTATAGAGTTTATTTTAGAATATCTATCCCCAAATGTGAGCAAACTTAAGTTCCTAGAGAGAGTTCTCCACTGAAACTACTGTCAGTTATGCCCAGTAACTCCCTGGTTATTGGACACTTTTTCTTTAGGGGTGGTTATCCGAGGCAGCAGAGACAAAGGGAGATAAACTATGGTTACCTGGGTGGTGGGCCCACGATCATTGCTAACTGTGCCATTCTGCCTTGATGAAGGGGCGTAAGTGGACTGGAGGAGCCTAAATGCCACTCGAACACTATATTCCATCATGTCTATCTTGGAGTAATTGCAGAGGAGCCCAGGGAGCCCGGCATGGCGCTCATCGTCACTCTGGTCTTACTGGCAAAACAAAAACAAAGCTGATTCTTCCTTAAGTCTTTTTTTTTTAAGCTAGGTGGATTACTTTTTACTTATAATAAATATCAGTAATGTCAAGATACATCAGTTCTATTATTGTACCACTGTACTGACGATTAAATCACTTTTATCTCAAGGTATATTCTATGGAGCATTTGCCTATTGAAATTTTTCTCTTTCTCATGGTCACACTTAGGCATAAGAATAACTGCAGATTTTTAAGTTACATCAAGTCATTAAACTATAGAAACATTAAGGGTAAAGTGTTTTAAAAATTATCGACACTATTACAGATGTCCCTCACTTTACCCCCCTTTGCTTACGTCTACTCAGCCGCTGTCCCCCCTTCCCCGTGGCCGTCACCACACTGGTGTCTGTGTCTGTGGGTTCTGCGTGTGCTCTTTGGCTAGCCCTTTCCCTTCTTTCATCCATTGCCCCCCACTGCCCTCCCCTCTGAGGTCTGCCAGTCTGTTCTATGTATCCATGCCTCTGTTCCATTTTATTCATTAGATTCGACATATAAATGAGATCTTTCTAAAGTCTTAATCAAGAACTTGGACCATTCCCTTTTTTCAGGAAGGAAGATTTTACTAAAATACAGAAACTTGGATCATACTGTCTAATTCTTTACTGCTATATTCTACACTAGTGTGTTTTCTTTTTTTCCTTCCAAACCCCGACTTGTCCTTTATTCCTTTGTCTGTTAAAAAACTCCCTTCTCAGCAGGTGCAGACATGCACATTTTACTTTTTTCATATCTCGTGTATGTTGTGGACTAGCTGGTAATTAGTCAAAACTAAGAAAACCCCTAAGATGGCCTGGCTCTGTGACCACATAGTCAGATGGCAGCGGCATGGCGGGGTAGGTGGGGGAGTTCTAATCTCAGACATTTTCGGTCTCCGCCCACTCATTTTCCCTCTTTAGTATGGCTTAATAGCTTTACCTCTTCCCTTAAAACTGGAATTTATTTCAAATTTAGTTTAAACATACATCTTAAGAGGGGAATATGGCTGCATTGGAATACAACCCACTGTATCTGCCAATTCTGCATCCACAGAACTAACCAGCCATGGATGGAAAATGGTATTTCATTTCAAAGTTGGGAATTCGCTGGTATATGGAACTGACTACGTGCTTTGTATCACACCAGTGTATTAGGGACGTGAGCCTTAGGATTTGGGTATCGGCGGGGTCCTGAAACCAATACCCCACAGATACTGAGGGACGACTACACAGGAAGGCCTTTATGCTCCTTCCTCTGCTAGATGTTTGATGTCTTTGCACTCCTCTGGACTAGACTGAGCGCAGCCTCCATCAGTGGCGGCAGAAGTATTTAAAGTGAAAGAGAAGGCCGTGCCAGTGTTTTGGTCTGACTTAATTCCTTTGTTTTTGGCTTAATTCCTTTATAGTGCATTGAATTCATGCTCTGTACTTTGAGTAATTATTTGACATGGCTTCATGTTCGTAGATTATGTTGGTGCCTGCACATTTTTAAAAAAAGTAGAATAGAGAATGGTTTTAAGCATCAGTGAATTAGTTTTGGGCAGACATTTTCTGATTGCTTTTCTACCTAGAAGCTTGTAAGTTATGAGAAAAATCATGAAGATAGAGGCTCTGGAGTAGTAGAATGAGCATCTTAGGTGCTAAAACCTTCAACTGCTTTGATTGTATGATGGAGTTGCTTAGACGAAGTCATATCGTTTATGTAAAGTACACATTTTCACATATTTATAGAGTTTTTATTCCTTTCATTGGAGAATTACTAGGAGCATGATAAGCATAATACCTTAGCTACCTAAAGTGTTGAATTCTGGGTCTATCACTTAGTAACAGTGGGATGCGAGCCTCATTTTCTCATCTGTAAAATAGGGATTATAAAACCAACTTCAGAGGAGGTAGTCAGGGCCGAGTATGATAAATGAAAAGCACCGAATGCCCAGAGAAAGGTCAGTGAAAGTTCCCTTTCTACTTCCCCTTTGCACTCTTTAAGCACACATTGCATCGTGTTTCATATTTGAATATGATAATAATCACTGATCGTATCAGTGTGAGCGGTTCAAGAGGTACATCAGCCAATATTCCTTTCCACACTCCGCACATGGGCATATCATTCTTTAACTCTTACCTGCTGCATCTTAAATCCATCGACATTACTAAACTCTCCACTGCCTATGCGCATTTGTTAAAAAGTGCCAAACATCAGGTTGGCCAGCGTGGCGGTGTTGTGCAGTGCGGCCCCATCACGTGCTTTGAAGGTACTATTTTGTGTCTTGAAATGCCACGGTTGACTTGTTGGAATGTGATTGGATAAGTGGTGTCAAGCAATTGTTTGTTATTATTGTTAAGGTGTCGCTGTTAGGTGGGCTAATCCTCATGGGGCCTAGTAGGGTTCTTAGCACCCAGGGAAGGGCCTGGGGTTTGTGGACTCTGACAGGTGAAGGCCACCTGGTCACTCTGCCCTTCCCGCACCCCTCGCGCTCTCTCCTAAGGCCTTGGCATCCTGCCTTGGAGAGACTGCTGCGATTGGTTTGGGAGGCAGGAGCAATAGCGTGTGGGACTTGTGCAGGCCAAGAGGAGGAAGGTCTTCATGTTTGCGGTCAGTCCTGGGCTCGTTTCCAAATAGTTCCGGGCACATAGTGGGTGAGCAGTAAGTGAGTTGATTGAAGGAATTTGTGCATGAGTAGGTGAAGTAAACTGTAGCATTTGTTTATATTTTTCATGTAATCGAGTTACTTTCTTCTAGGCTTGAGGACTTTTCTATAAGGATTGGCTTCTCAATGAAGAATCTGCCCATGCCTGTGGGTTCTGTCTTATAAAACTCTGCTCATGCTCTTGGGACCCCATGCACGCTGGGCCATGCGATAAGTAGAATCGAACTGCACTTTTATCCTTACCTGCTTATTCTGTCGTCGGTTCTGCATGTCGGTATTTACCTGCTAATTGATTGAAATAGCCAGTCCTTAGAGCTGATGAATATTATATAATCATGCTTTTCTAAATTTTGCCTCACATGTGCTTTCAATTTCTGTTTTCTTTCTTTTTGCTAAATAGGAAGTCTTCATTATTTGAGGGCATTGGCAGTCATCCAGGGCAAAATGAGAAGTGGAGATAAAAATTAAAAAACTCCACAGCATCCTGTTCCTAATAATTCTTGTACCTACATACTTTATTTCTTTTTCAGTCCATTTAATTTTATGTTTCCTTGCAACCTGTCTCCATTCTCACAAATGACCTCATGTGTTTGGAGTCCCCAGGACTTCGCATTCATCACATCTACACTGGAACTCTGCTCCCATCAGATGCTGGCGTGGATTCCAGAAATGCAAATTGAGAAGTTCAGTGGCCATTTCCGGAGAAACTGCACATCTCTTCTCCCTGATGTATTTTTTGGATAATATTCAGATTTTAGTCTGACTGGAAGTCCAGTGTGTGTATTCTCTAAAATCAATCCTGAGTAATGGGATCACTAATTCAGAATTTCATAACTAAATTCAGCCTTTGCTGGAGAATGCAGACTGGCTTTTATATCACTGGTCAGTGAAAAGCAGGACTCCAGGCAGTAATGCACTCTGCTATTGCGCTCTGCCATCTCCTATATGCTGACTGCCACAACGGTTCCTTTCTGGTCGCCTGGGCTTGCTTGCTTGCTTTCTTTTTTTTTCCCCTTTCTCTTACTCTTTTCTCTTCTTTTTTTCTTCTTACCTTTCCCTCCCCTCCACTCTCCTTCCTTTCCCCTCTCTTACTTTCTGGGTGAAAGTTTGAAAACTTTCAAATATATGGGATCAAAAATTATCTGGAATCGATGAGCGTATACTGTCCAATAACCCCGAGTTCCATTAAATGAGAACCACTCTTACTCTCTAAGGCTTCAAGATACCAAGACAACCTGCTTCACTCAGCCCAGGTAGCAGGGCGTGGGGAGAGAAGATAGGGCTGCGCTCGGGTCACATGGCCTGATTTCTGACTGCATTTAAACTCCTGCACCGGGCATTTTTTCACCTTTAAATAATACCTCATAAAAGGGTGAGGGGGGTTCAGTGAGCTAAGTCTATAAAGCACACAGTAAGTTCTCAAAAGTATTAACTTATTTATTATAATTACCTAGTGGATTTGTAAAGCTACCTTTCATTGCTTGATTTGATCTGTAATATTTTGAAGAATTTAATGTCATCAGAAATTATACAAAGTTAAGAGACTATCAGTATAAAACTATATTGTATTTAATCAGGTTGTTGAATGTAGTGTTGAACTTATTTTGCACATTCACTGTTGTTTAAAAAGACCTTGGCTTGTGTAATTTGGTGATTTTAGTTAGCGATGAGCTTCTTCCTGAAGGTAGAGCTGAAAATGTGGCTTCTGTTACTACTTCATTAATATAAAACAGAAAAAGAAAGTGAAAGGGGAAAAAGAGAGACATGGTGGGTTTCAGAGCAAAATTAATACTGCACTATGATTTGATTCTTCTCCTTTTCAGATCTTTTAGAGAAATCTCGAGTTGTTAAGCAGCCAAGGGGTGAAAGAAACTTCCATGTGTTTTACCAGCTGCTCTCGGGGGCCTCTGAGGAGCTTCTTGGTAAGTCCCTGCCTCTCTGTATTAATTTTTAACTGTCACAGCATTTTCCACAGCATTCTTTTTCAGAGGGTCTTCTATGCTCTTCCCCTTCCTTCTTAAAAATTTTCCCTGACTCTGGCTGAAGTGAAGAACACAGTGTGATTATACCCCAGCATTTGTTTGAGTCATGTCCCTATGCTTCCCCAGACACTGTGCCCTCTGTCTCATACGGCTTACTAAAAGAGCTATGTATTGGGGGAGGGGCTAAGTATAAAGTAAAATAATAATAATAATAATAATAATAATAATAATAAGTGGAAGAATATAATTATTCCACTCGGGGAGAGGAAATTAGCAGGGAGCAGTAGATGTGTTCAATTATTTAAAAAAAATGTTCATTGAAGATTTAAAAATAGAACACATTTGCAATTGATACTAGAGTTAAAAATAACACCTTTGGAAATTTTAGAGAATTAATATAAGTGCATAAATATAGAATCCAGTAGCAACAGCCAAGTGATGAAAAGCTTTATGAATAGTGCAGACAAGGGCTTTGACAAGCTGACAACACCTGGGGTAAAATACCCCTCACTGATAACCAGCAAGTGACGTTAAAACAACTCTGAAGTATTCACTGTACGTCCATAAGGGGAAATTATTAAAAAGGATAAGACTGGCTGAGTTGTCAGGCACTGACTACTTGGAGCTTGTGGGTGCCACTTCTAAGGGAGGAGGTCTTCCTTGGGACTAATTAGCAAACCAAAGTAAGCCATAAAATGGTCAGCGCCAAACTGCTGAGACACACCACTCTGGGGACCATTTCCCAACGGAATAATTGAAAAGAACCCCAAAATGTTTTGTGTGAAGACATTTGTCACTGCTCTGTGTTTGTTGTTATAAACTGGTAAGAACCCAAATGTGCAGTGTTGGCGGAATCACTAGGCAGACATCGTGTTATAATGAAATAGTACACTGAAGATGTTTTGTATTATAAAAATAGGGAAAGGGTCCTACCTATTAAGGATAAATGTAAAAAAGCAGGGGTTGAAATATGAACAACAGTGATAGAAGTGATTCTAGAAGAAATGTTGTTATTGGTGTCTGAACATCAGTTTTCATTCTGTTGATTTAATACACAGTGTGAAAGTCATTTTATCTGAAGGGATAAGGGAATGAGATATTAAAGATGATTAGAGTTATTGAAGGAACTTACCAGTCTGTGTGTGTGATTTAACAGACAAACTTAAGCTCGAGCGGGATTTCAGCAGATACAACTACCTGAGTCTGGACTCGGCCCGAGTTAATGGAGTGGACGACGCTGCGAATTTCAGAACTGTTCGGGTGAGATGTCACCTTCTTACTCTGCTTTAAAATGGGCAGCGCTTTGTCACTCAGTTGGAATTCGTAGCGAATGTGAGTTTTCTTTAGCCTATAACTCAGGCTCCCTAAAGTTTTAGAATTCTAGAAGAAGCTATTGTATTTTTATTAGTTTGATCTTTTTACAAGCTCCAAAATCATACAGTTTTTGAAGGCCATGTTTTAGTGAAGCATGCAATTTAACTGTTTATAAAAAAGAACTTTCTTGTATTATTTTGGAGCTTGACTTTTAAAGTTGTACTGAAGTTCTGAGTAGTTGATTTTCCAGTGTGAAAATTTGAAAATGGTGAAAACTATTTTTGAGGCAGAAAGTTATGTTTTTATACATGAGTACACCAGAATGATTCACATTTAGAAAAATTATTTTCTTTTATATAGTGTGTTTTATGTTTATGTGGCACTTTGAGAATTACTCCTGTTAGGACATGATATGGTAACTGATACTTACTTCCCAGTAAGACAGCTGAGATGGTGGAGAGGAGGGGGAGGAAGTCAGATTTTGGATGAAACAAGGTTGGCATCAGTTAACCTTTGAGGGTGAGCGAAAATGACTTGAGATTCTTTTCCTGCTCTCTCTACTTTTGCATATGTTTGAAATTCTGGGTTGCCTAGTCATAAACAGACAAATAAGTCGAGCTGTTCTCAAAAAGAAAGCATTTCTTAGAGTATGTCATTTTTTTTAAAACTGTGTGAACAGCCTCATACAGGAGGCCTGTTGATTCCTGGACACAGTTTCGAGACTTGGATTCTAGACCAGCTCTGTCAGTACTTTGCCTGGCAAATCATTGGCACTCAAAAATTTGTGAGTGAATGAATGTTCTTGTTACCCCATAGTTCCTTGGATCAGGTTTGCAAACTTCGCCTTTGCAAACCACAGTTTTTTTCATATGTAAACGAAGTGAGGAGGCTTTTTTGTAGAGGGTTATGAAAGCTTTTTGTTTGGTTTTATTCCTAGCAGTAGAACCCCAGTATTAATACGTATATCTTCTTATATGTACACGCACAAACTGGGGGTGGGAACCCAAGGCTCAGCTCTCAGCTTCTTCCTCTTCACGCCCCTCCCCACCCTTGCCGCAGCCCCTGAAGGACCCAAGGGCCCCCAGAACCACAGCGTGAACAAGACAAAGCCCCACATGGGTGTTGGATCAGTTTTTTCTGGGACAGTTTGTCGTTTCGTTATTTCAGAAGTAAATCTGATATTCGGTTTATTAACAATAATAGTAAAGAACAACAGAAAGAAATCAGGTATTTCTCCCCTCCAGAATGCCATGCAGATTGTGGGTTTCATGGATCACGAGGCCGAGTCGGTCTTGGAGGTGGTAGCTGCAGTGTTGAAACTGGGGAACATCGAGTTCAAGCCAGAATCTCGAGTGAATGGCTTAGATGAAAGCAAAATCAAAGATAAAAATGGTGAGTCATTGGAGAATTGACTTTCCTTAGCACACTTTTTTTTGAGCTTCTGCCCAGTTTTAATCTAGAAAGTAAAACTTGCTTTCGATTGGTTTGAAAAAGCTTTCTAGAGGCAGTGAACAGAAACAATTACAGCTAAGTTGTAAGTCTTGATTTTATACATTTTATATTGTGTGGGTTAAATGGGATTTAGAAAGAACACCCTAAGCCTTGGAAATGATCGTTAGCAGCACAAATGCAGTGACGTTTTGTGTCCATTCTCCCCACCAGAGTTAAAGGAAATCTGCGAGTTGACCGGCATCGATCAGTCAGTTCTAGAGCGAGCGTTCAGTTTCCGAACAGTTGAGGCCAAGCAGGAAAAAGTTTCGACTACACTGAACGTGGCTCAGGTGGGTGAAATAGCGCGTCCAGAAGTGAGTTTTAAAACGGTTTTTGATAGTTTTATATAAGTGGAAATAAATTTTATTTTGCAGGCTGTTAATCTTAACTGACAAACTCTATCCAGGCATCATTCTAGGCACTGGGTGCACAGCAGGAAACTAAACAGAGATCCCTGTCCTCGTGGAGCTTAACATTTTGGCAGGAAGAGCCAGATAATACGCAATACGCCCAGAACATAAATTTGTGTAGCAAGCCGGCAGGTCGTGAGCGCAGCACACAAAAGGAACAAGCAGAGCAGAGTAAGGGAGAGCCCCAGTGCTGGGGGCGGGGACGTTGGGGCCAAACGAGGTAGAGGTAGGAAATGACTGGAGAGTTTTGAGCATGAGTGGCATGATCTGCCTAGTAGTCTCAAGGGTCATTCTGGCTGCAGCATGGAGAGCGGAGGGGAGGGGAAGGAGGAGTAAGAGCAGGGTGTCTGAGTCAACTCGGGCTGCTACCACAGTATACCACAGAGTGGATGGCTTAAACAGAAAACATTTATTTCTCACAGTTCTGGAGGCTAGATGTTTTGAGATCAGGGTGCCAGCATGGTTGAGTTCCTGGTAAGGGCCCTCTTCCTGGTTTAGAGATGGCTACCTTCTTGCTGTATCTTTCTGATGTGGCAGAGAGAGAGAGAGAAAGAGAGAGAATATGAGCGTGAGCTGGTGCACACTGTGGTGTCTCATCCCCTTAAGGGCACCAGTGGTGTCATGGGAGCTTCACTCTTGTGACCACACCTAAGCCTAATTGCTTCCTGAGGGCCCCACCTCCAATTACGGGCACACTGGGGATTAGGGCTTTAACATGTGGATTTGGGGGCGGGGACAACAGACAAATTCATAGCACTGAGGAGCTATGAAGTGTTGTGTGCCAACCCAGAGATGAAGGTGGCTTGAGCCAGGTGTTAGCAGTATAGTGAGAAGCGGTCACATCTGGATATAGTTTGAAGGCAGAGCCAGTAAAATTGGCTGGTGACTTGCTATGTGGTATGAGAGGAAGAGAAGTGTCAAGGATGACTCCCAACCCTTTTGGCCCAAGCAACTAGAAAACGAATTGCCAGGATTGATTTAGAGAAGACAGTGGGAGAAGCCAGCTCGTCAAGCAGCCAGATTGGCTTTGCTGCTTGCCTTACTGTGCCACAGTGAGGCCAATGAAGACTTTCTAAGAAGCAAATCTAAGTTTCTTACCGCTTCTCTCCTTTGGTTACAGTTCAATGGATGAATGAATGGATGCATGCACATATACCTAGGCAGCTTCCGGAGCCCCTCTCAATGTGAACTGTTCTGTGGCTTAGACATTTTCACCAGTCAGTGCTGATGGAGGCTAGAATTAAATGACTGATTGAGGCTTTTCCCACTCAGGCCTGCTTTGTTGACTGTATTCTCCTCCTTGTATGGAGCCTTAAGCATCTGTAGACAGTAGAGTGGATTTAGTCTTTCTCTCTGCTGCTCTGAACTAGTCTTTTCTACTAAACAAGAATGTCTACATGTCTTTCATGTTCTTTCATTGTTTATTTACTATTTTAGGTGAGCTGTTTGGCTATGGAAAATACTACATAAATTACATATGTGTGCTTGATTTGTAACAATCCTTTTCTACTTTTCTACTATAACTGTTATGTCTTTCCTAAATTATTGCTTCTGCCATCATGTCTGTCCAATTCAGCCTTACTCA
Organism: Carollia perspicillata; assembly: GCA_004027735.1. Taxonomy (NCBI): domain Eukaryota; kingdom Metazoa; phylum Chordata; class Mammalia; order Chiroptera; family Phyllostomidae; genus Carollia; species Carollia perspicillata. The sequence goes on along the minus strand of PVKM010007592.1, from coordinate 11,402 downwards.
TTCAGAGTCAGATGGTGAGTGACTTACTTAGTCAAGAAAAATGTGTTGAGAGCCTGCTCTGCACAAGTCCCTGTGTAGACCACAAGTGAGGAGCTAAGGGATTTGGGAAGACTTCATGGAGGTGATGTCTGAGCCAGTTGTGAAGGATTGAGAGAGATGTAGAGACAAGGGACAAAGGGCGTTCCAAGAGAAAAACAATGAGAAAAACCAGGTTTGGAGTGCATATCAGGAAATAGATTGATCAAGCTTGGCTATAGCTTTAGGTGCTTGAAAAGAATTCAAAGCAAGACATCTGGAAAGGTTAAGTTTGGACTCAGAGAGCAGGAAATCTATAGCAATAGTTCTCAAACATGAGCGTGCATCAGAATCACTGGGAGGGTAGGTTAATGCTGTTTGTGGACAGTGTCCCCAGAGTGTCTGATCTGGTAAGTGTGGGGTAGGACAGAGTGTTGGATTCAGTAGGTCTGGGTAGGACAGAAGAAGTTGCATTTCTAACAATTTAGAGGTGATGCTATACTGTTGGCCCAGGGACCACATTTTAAGAGCCATTGTATTGAAGGTCATGCCGAGTTTAGACGTTTTCAGTAGCCAGAGTGGGTGTTATTATATAGAAATGTGATTTTAAAAAAAAACTTGTTGTTTTAAAAAGCTGTTTAGGAATATTCATATATGAAATATATATGGATGTATTTTGATCTGTTTTTGTTGTGTGTTTTACTCTTGGTTTGGAATCATTCTTTACAGAAACAAGGCCCAGGTGCCTCTTTATAAGCTTGAGTCACCTTGCATCACTGTGTAAAACTTTTCCACATTCCCTTAACCTTTGGCATAAAAGAATTTGGCTTGAGATCCTTGATTATTCAGCTCCTTATTCAAGTTTTTTTTTCCCTAGCCTAGGTAGGGTTCAGAGTATTTGTTTCTACTGATCTTATTGCCTAGAAGGTTTTGATTCCAGTGAGAAGTGATTTGTTTCATTAACTTTTCCTCATAGCTTCAATTCTTGGGCTCCCTTATCATCTTTATTGCCTCATGCCTCATTTTCCCCAAGGCATTTAGATCTCAGCCCGGATAGGAGGGTTACTACCCAAATAATGGAAACTGAAGACAGAGTTATCGAACAGCTGCTGTCACTGCTCTCTCCTCAACTTCCAAGGCCCTCAGTAAGCTGACCCTACACAGCTTATCTCAGTTGATTCCTGCTAGTTCTCTAAATGCCATACTTATTTTTACCTGGTGCCCTTGCTCCCTCTTGTCCCATACCCCACCTGTCACTGCTCAGTCCTGTGCATCTCCAAATGGTCCACCTTATCCAGGGAGCCCTACAGCAGCCCCATGGTTCTCCCTTCTCTCCACTCCTTTTTCTCCTGCAATGTGGCACTGCCCTTTGGTCATTTTGTTTGTGTTGACTTTGCTCTCCCCCGCTTCACTGGAAGCTCCTGGAGGGTGGCCCTGTGCCCAGGCATCTCCGGGTCTCCACCTTGCCTCCCATGTACTGTCCTGGCCACTCCTGATGTGAGTGAGTCACTTCTGCAGCAGGTTCCACCTGGGAGTTCCTCAGTGAGCTTCGCACAGGTGCAGAAATGCAGTCTATTCATACATGGTGAGAATCTGAGATGCAGAATCAGCACACTCGGTGTGTTCTCTTGTTTGTACCCACCTCACTAGTGATTCTTAAATGAGACTAACATCCCACCCTTTGGAGGACATTAACATGGAGATTATGTAACGTGCATCAGACTCAGGAAGTCCTGGGTAGCAAATTGGCAGCCTCTGGGGCCAGATACAGCTCAAGAGCACATTCTATTTGACTAGAGAGCAGTTTTTTCTTTTATTATTTATTAATTTATTTATCGTTTGCTTTTTGAATTTTGAAGTTGAGCTCCTTTAACTTGGAATGCCTCCTCCAGCCCCTGCTGATCCCACTACTTCCTGTTTATTTCTGCCACATAGTCCCTGCAGGCATTTGAGACTTCTGGAATAAGTATTTGCTTGAAGGAAACAAAGAGGATTAGTTAAGACAGTTTACAGAATAAGTTGTCACTATTCAGTTGCATATAAAAATGGTGGTTTGTTGGAAGCAGGTAGCATGCCACCTAAAAAAACCAGATGGTATTACAGAGAAAAAGGACCTGTTTACAAATACATGATATTGAGATCATGTGATGTTTTAAGATAACTGGAAATTTATAAGGAAAAAAGAGAAAGATTTAAAGATTATATAGGCTCACTAGGTAGTAATAGAGGAAGAGGGTACTTCAAAAATTGAACAAACTAAATGAGGAAAATGGGGGCAGACACAGATGGAGAGCAGGATGACAGCTAGTGGGTGGGGGAGGAGGGGGATGGAGGGATAGAGCAAAAAGGAGAAGACTCGTGGACATGGACAACAGTGTGGTGATTGCTGGGGGGTGATTGCTGGGGTATAAGGGGACTCAATGGTAATGGGAAAAATACAATAAAGATTAAATTTAAAAATTGTAATATAAATACATCTATAGACTTATAGATGTATTTCTATTCTAGATACTTAAAATTACCTTCTTTAAGAAAGTTTTACCCTTTGCAGCAGCGTGGATGGACCTGGAGAACACTATGCTAAGTGAAATAAGTCAGTCAGAGAAAGACAAATACTATACGATTTCACTCATATGTGGTATGTAATGAACAAACTAAACTAACAAGCAAAATAGAGACAGACTCATAGATAGAGAGCAGGATGACAGCTATTGGGTGGGAGGTTGGGGGGAGGGACTGAGCAAAAAGCAAAAAGGACTCGAGGGCACGGACAGCAGTGTGGGTGAGCGCTGGGTGGGGCAGGGGCGGGTGGGGGTGGGAGAAAGGTGTGGGGGAGTAAATGGTGATGGGAAAAAAATAAACCAAATGTTTGAGACCAGAAAATATAAATGAATACCAATGGTAAAAAAGGAAAAAGAAATTAAAAACTAGAAGAAAGGCAGTTGGAGAAAGGGTGTGCGTCTAAATGTAGTTTTTTTTCTCTGTTTTATTTAGCATTTCATATGGAATTCCCCCGCCCCCTGTCCACACACACAACTTTGTGCCATCGCGTTTGTTTATTTGTTTGTTTGTTTGTTTGCTTATTTATTTATTTATTTATTTATTTATTTATTTATTTATTTATTGCCAACTTCTAGGTAGATTTTATTTTTTCAACTGAGAATGGAGTAGCTCCCTGAGATCTAGGGAGCAAGGTTTGGGACTAGCACGGCAATGTGAGAGGAAGGGGAAAGGCACTTTCAGCTGTAATATGTTGCCAGCGATGTGAATGTGTTATTAAAGTTGGTACATTTCAATTAGGAAGCAGTGTGGGAAAGGAATTTCCATGTAACCTTATGAGTTGTGTTCTTTACGAAATAAAAATGTAATGGTTTCCCTTAACGGTAATACCCAACTTCCTACGAAATACCACCAAATGCGCACACTGGGCCGGAGTGTCGAGGCACAGCGGCAGAACCGCGGCTTTCCTCCGGGCCTCCCCAGGAGCACTGGTGTCACCCTGTGGGTGCCCCACGTGGAAGGGCTGTTAGGTTCTCCCGGCCAAACCCGACGTTCTCCAGCCTTTGGGTTCTCCGTCAAGGTCATAGAGACACAATACGTCTTCTACCCCTTCTTTGTCAAGCAGCTCTGAGCAGCTTTCAGATAAATAAATAAACAAGCAAATAAAAGGGTCTTTCTTTTACTATACAGTGTATTGTCCCACAACATATTATTATTCTGCTCATTATGAAAGACTTAAAAATATTCTAAAGATTGAATGAAGCCTTTTTAATGTCTTTCTTTCAAATTTCCTTTCTGTGGTGGTTTAAAAAAATAGTTGTCGTTGTATTAACTATACATTTTTTCAGTTTCACAGAACATACATAACGAGCATATTTCGTTACCTAATATTCATCATGATCATTCTATGCCTGTGGAACTTTTCTTTCAGTGGTGTTTACTTAATTATTTTGCTATTCCCCTTTCATTGGACTTCTATATTGTCTCTGATTTTTCTCTGACCATAACACTGAGATGCATATTTTCTGTGGAGAAAGCTGCTGCTTCTTCTTCTTCTTTTTTTTTTTTCCAATATTTAGAATTAGTTTCCTGAGATGCAAGAAAGTGTAACTGGGTATAAACAATTTGCCTAATTTTCTTAATGGCTTGACTGTTCATCCAGAGTATAACAAAACCTGGCTCTGAAGAAATTTGAAATAAAAGAGCTCAAAATCCTATTTTACTGAAGTTAAGCATTGTGGTGTTGTGCGTATTGAGTTGTTCTTTCTTTCCTTTTTTTTAATAGGCTTATTATGCCCGTGATGCTCTGGCTAAAAACCTCTACAGCAGATTGTTTTCGTGGTTGGTAAATCGAATCAATGAAAGCATTAAGGTAACTGGACCTCCGTAACCCAGTAAATCAGTTGTAATAAATGGTATTTGGAGTATAAACATTAAACTAAAAGATGTTTTAATTTTATAATCAGATTATTGGTTACCGCTTATAAAGATTGCTCCTGGAAAAGAATTTGCCTTGTGTAGGATTGAAATTTGTTGGGGTTCTGTTTTGTTTTGCAATGTAATAAGAAGTCTTTGCAGTTACTCTGAGACTCAGCATCCCAAGTCCTGGTGGTGGCTCCTCTGCTAACCAGTTGTCCACACTGGCAGAAAGAAAGGTCTCTTGAGCTCTCTAGCTGCTAAGGTTCTTCAGTAAAATGAGGGTATTGGGCTAGGTGATTCTGAGAGACTCTACCTATTGTAAGATTCTGTGATCCTTTTTTATAATTAAGCATTGCTGATGTCTTTTTTTAAATAAGTCATCTATTATTAAAATTTCTGAAAGATTCCATACCAATATCTTACCTCAGACATTTTTTAAAAACCTAAATTACAGCTATTCTAGTTATTAACACAATTAACTTGTAATATATGTTTATGTTCTTTGGTATGCTTTTAGTGTTATTTTTCATGCCTATATTTTTAACCCCTCCATTTGAAACTTTTGCAGGCCCAGACAAAAGTGAGAAAGAAGGTCATGGGTGTTTTGGACATTTATGGCTTTGAAATTTTTGAGGTAAGCGTTTTCTGTTTTTTGTATTATCTTTATTAATGTAGAACAGTTAGAAATTAAATATTCTATAGATAGTGTTTGATGTAATTAACGTAACTTTGAATCTACAAATTACCTCTGCGTAAATGTACCAACATGTATGTGTGTTTGAATGCGTTTTGCGTGCTAAGAGCCAGCGTTTTGGAGACACTGCTGTTTAAACAGAACTTCTTATATTAGTCCTTGACTTTTGAAATTGCAAAGTCAAAATCCTTACTAGTAAATTTTTAGCAAAGTATATGGATGTTATGCCTGTAGTCATTCATTTATTTGTAGGTTGTTTGGAAGGTGAGGCAAGATGGTGCTGTGAAAAAAGCCAGGACCGGGACAGCTGAGTACTGGCCATGGCCTGGCGAGCCGGTCACTTCATCTCTCTGGGCGTCACACAGAGAGGGTCTGCCTTAGATGGTTTACTGGGTCTCGTGAGCTGTGATCTCACAATATGCATTCTGCCACAAAGGATGAAACAATATCTGATGAAGTTTGTCATGAATTTTTAAAGAGAGTCCATGCTTGCTACAAATTAAATATTTTAACATATTATATTTGAATTTCCTGTTTACCCCCTTGTTAAATTTGACTTTGAGAAGGTATTTTAGTACTTTTTGAATACTTACTCTCACTTTTAGGAGTGGTATTTTAGATTGGCTCAGGACAATACCAAGAAGATCGACTTCTCCTTTTTTAAGTCTCCTCCACAAATAATGATTTGTGAATTCCTGTAAATAACCAGGCCCTGCCCAGAATGACCACCCAAAGATTTTACATGTTCCAAATTATCAGGTTCACAGAATCACAGAAAAAACAATTAAACTATTCCCTGCAGCTAAACCAGGTCTTTCTAGCAAATGCCTTTTTCTTATAACATTCATTTTTGTGGTAGTGCATTCTCTCTGCTTAACAGCTACTAGTAAATAATTATTTAGGACTCACTCTATACAAGCACTGTGATGAGTGTTCGGTGTATTATTGTCTGATGTAATTTTTACAGCAGAATTGGCTGCTGTTGATTCCCATTTTAGAGATGAGGAAGTGAGCTTCTGAAGGACAAATAACTCTCCCAAGATGACATGACTACCAAGTGGCAGACCCAAGACCTAAACCCCAGGCCTCCTAATAAAATAATCAAAGGTCTCCCACAGGTCTTTTCCGTCACTTTTCTCCCCAAACTCATAGGCTCCTCAATATCTGGAAATAAAGGGGGAAATCCAGATGTTGTAATAACTCTCTGGCTCCCACTGATTCTGCACTATTGTCATCACTGCAAGCGCCTGGCCAGCACAGGTGCCTTCCCCGAGTCCATCTGTGTGCTGGTGGCCGAGGGAGGCACCTCGTGCTCTGCACTGGCTGCCGTCACCCGTGCCGCATCCAGAACGCTGCTCTTCAGCATAGCGTCTGCTCCTGTTGACACCCCGTTAGCAGAGTCTGCAAAGGAACACTCTGATCCTTCGAAGAGAGAGAAGAATGGGGGGTTTGTGAGCCTGCAGAATCACTTGAATATACTCAGAAATCACTGTGCTGAAACGAATTTCTTTCTAGAAAGATCTCAGGTTACTGTCACCAAGTGGGCAGTATGTCAAAGTCATTATTTGCAATTGGCAGGGAAAAGATTCTCACCTGGCACACTGCTGATTTAAATTTTGATGGTTCCATGAATAGGGCAAGAGCAGAGCTCTCACTGGAAACTTAGACGAAAGATATAGTCAATGATGTTTCTAACAAAGAAACTGATTTTATTTTGTTTTCATTTTGCCAGAAATAAAAAGGATCAGACTTGTTGATCCTTAAGCTAATGGGCAGGTGCTTTATTTTGTCACAATACATGAAATTTTTTATAGTAAAATAGGATTATGATGGGACATTGGCTTGGCTTCATCTTCCATTCTGGCTGAGCTCTAGTAAGCTGTGGGAAAAGAGACCCTTACAGCACTCAGGGAACTGAATTATACCTCATGAGCAGCTCTGCCCATGGGTACGTGAGGGAGTAATTTCTCAAGCATTTATTTAGTGCCTAGGAGCCAGATTCTAGTGGTGAACAAGACGGAAGTGTTCCGTGCCCGCGTGGGGCTTACTCTCTTGGCCCAAGGTGGTGGGTCTGTTGCTAGCTGAGGACAGGTCCTATCTGGTGGAGAGTCTAATCAGGAAGTGGGGTTACTTTTTAAAAGTGTGTTTGCTACAGACCTAATGAGAACAGAACTTGGGTGTTCTGGGTGGAAACATCCTGTTACTTGGCACTGAGCAAAATGCCCTTTAGCAATCTAAGAATATTTTTCACTTATGGTTAATTCAAGTTTCTCTCCAAGCCCATTTTCCTGAACACAGTTGACTTCAGCAAGTTATAGCAGTATTTTTCTCACTGCGGTAACACTAGGGACTTTAGTTGATAAAAATGCCTGTTTCTAAATGGTCCTCCTCCTTTCTTCAGAGGAGTACTCCAGTTCAGTAGTTCTCAAACTTAGCTGCAGGTTGGAAGCACCTGGTAGGTGGGCGGGGGGGGGATGGCTTTTGAAAATTCAGGTGTCCAGGCCGCATCCCAGACCAGTCAACCAGACTCTCTGGGCATGGGGCCCAGCAACAGTGTTGCATAGCTCCCAGCTGATTTCCACATGCAGAGTTGAGGCCAACTGCTCATACAGACAGGAATCTCCGGAGTGAACTGTAAGTTCCAGACCAACGTGCTGTTCTTGCTATTTGACCTCTGCATGAAATGCCCTTGTACAGTGTCTAGCCTCACCAACAGTTTATCCTACCTAAACCTAATCTGTGTATGTATACTACTCCTAAAACCAACCAGGTTACATTTTTATTCTTTTTAAACAGGCATTTCAATCAAGGCTAAATCCAACCTGTCATATGTTTATGGGAAATCTTATCATGACGTTAAAATCACTAGAAGTTAATTTCTTTCTCCTAGCAATAAATGTTTTGATTTTTTTCCAGTTCCTTGAGAGAATTAACATTTGTTTTTCATTATAATTAATTGTTCTCTTTATTTGCCTGTCTAAATCTTCTCAGATTAATCTTCCAAACATCTTGTTTTTTAAAGCTTTATTAATTATTTTATAAATAAATTTAGTTTAGGTGAAGTCAGAATAAAGATTCAGTTGGGCATTTTTTAAGTGCCCTTTGATACAGAATTAGAAAGATTTTTTCCTTGTAATGTATTCACATACATACTCCAGATGCCATCCTACATTTTCCTGGATTCTCAGCGAAGTTAGAACACACGAACATTAGGAAGCCCATAAGGTTGAATGCTAGGAAGCCAGATAATTTAAGGAGCTTTAAAATACCACAAGCCAAAGTACAAGGGCTCAGAGTATGACTTAGGAAGGGGTGCTCAGCATCCATTTCAATGCAAAAATGAAAATGTCTCTGATCCTTGTCTCTCAGAGTAGAATGAACTGGGAGAGTAGAGAGAAAATTCTGCCTTTGTTCAGTGAAAATTGTCTGCAAGAATGAAAGGTTCTGCAGTTAAGACACCCTGGGCATCACTTTAAAAACTGGACAGTAAAGGTCCGGAAAAAGTGGTTTTCTAACTCTGCCTCATGGCCCTACCGACAGTACCCATGAACACGTTTTTCAGCTGAGCTGGTGGAAACCTTTCATTTGCCTTGGTCCTTCTCTAAACAGAAGAGGGAAACTGATGCGTTAAACCATGGGATGATGACACATGATTTGACTGCGAACATTCCAGTGCCAGCAAAGGAAAAATAGCTTAGCCTTGCTGGCCTCATGTGATCTGAGGTCAGTTTGGAAAACAGATTAGTGCAGTACTGACACCAAACGTAAGGCGAAGTGAATTGAAATTCATAAAGGAGAACAGTCCAGCTATAAACCCGGGTAGAACATAGAAGTCCAGTTTTTTGAAGGAAGCAAATGCTACTCCACATACTCCAGTTCTTTCTACACAATTAAGTGTGTAGAAAGAACATCCAAACTGAATGTTCTTTTAACTGAACCCATGCTCTTATAGCTGAACCCGTGGCCTTTGATCTGTGAAAAATATTTATAGCACCTCTATAAAATAACAGATGCTATTCTTTAAAATAATGAAATTAAATTCAAAGCAGTGTTGAGCGATCTAAATTGATTCAACTTTTTTCTAAGGACTTGTCTGATAGGTATTAAAATGGACAGGAGGTTTAATGGGGAAATTACAGCAGTGGCTGAATTTTTCGCTCTTCACACAGTTGAGCTAGTTTCACAGAGACAAAGTGCTGGTCATTTTGAATCAGGCGTTCCTTTTTCATTGGCTCCTCAGACCTCATTGAAAGTGGCCCGTGTACAGTAAGGATGTGATAAGCTACATGCAATGACGATTCCAAGTGAAACAATCTAAGAGTTGGGCAACAGTGTAACCTGGGAAGTTCATTTCATGATTATAGGGTTAATTTCCTAAACTGCTTTAAAAAGAAAATTGAATCCGGTTATAAACAACACCTTCTGTTCCAGTTTTCATTATTACTCTTGCTTTTACTTCTTAAATCAAAGCCTATTTAAAAATATTTAAGAAGAGCACTCTAATGCTGTTTTTCTTAAAATTGACCCTATTTGAGTATGTACCTGGAAGAAAAATGCTATGCTATATTTAAAGGGAAGTTTTCTACAGTGTTAGCCAGTCATTGAATTTTGTAAATGCCTAAAAAGAACAGTATATATTAAATCTTCGCCAGGACCAACAGCACATTTTAAAGCAGTAATACAGCCCAGCTCCTCCCAAACAGTGATATTACACTCAAAGTTTTATCACTTTTATATAAATGTACTTTTATATATTACACAAGAGACTTCATTGTTCGTGAAACATAGAACCCCTGCCCAACTTGATATATCCAAAATTTGACCTCAAACGAGATTGTTGAACTGTAAGAAATATCAGTTAAACCTGTAATTAATAGTACTTTTTGCCTGAATAAGTCTTAGTCTTTGTGTTCGAACTGCTCTCCCATTTCCTACACATAACATTCACTTGCAAGATGCTTCCAGTCCCACCGTCCTAACAACAGATGTGACAGGCTGTCTCCTTTATTTTACATCTTCCTTTCAGTATTTACTGTTTCTACGGAGGACAAGGTTTAGATCTCTGCCTTAAATAGTGTCAGATATTACAGCCTTCTCTATTACTGAGAACATAGAAAGGCAGTAACAGGCTGATGTTTTTGATCCATCTTTAAAAATTGTTCCCAGTGGAAAGTTTATAACCAGTGCTTGTGTAAACTTCGTTATGCACTCTCCTGGGAGTGTGATTTTCTGTTTCTTTAATGTTGAAGGGGAGGGCTGAAACTCTATAATTCTTGAAAGAAGCCCTAGAGTTTAAAATGTCGTTGTACTATATACTTCTGAAGATTACCACCTCCACCTGCTTGGTACATCCAGTGTGGAACAGAGTGGGGCCCCGGCGACCTTGTTGCTACCTGTGTTTCCCGGGGCCGTCTAGTGGGAGTGGGGTTCGTTCTGAGCTTCTTTCAAGGGGCTTATGTAATGGAAAATTCTGGATGTGGTTGTTTGAAGGTGTTTCCAACAGTTTTAGTTTTATTGCTCATTCGTTAGGGATAAATGTGGGGTAACAGTGGAGAAAAATTCCATGCACAGAGCATGGGTAGCACACTAGAGAGAGAGAGGAGTTGACTCATCCATGGGCGTGAGCTCCTGCCCGCTTCCTCCTTTGGAAGCTTTGATTCATGAGACTGACTGACATGCGGGACGGAAGGCCCACCCGGCGCAGGGGTTGCGGGCCACCCCCACGGTTCTTAAAAACACAAAACTGTTTCCAAATATCAAGTTGCTTTGAAGGCCTCCTATTCACGCGACCCAGTTTTACTACTTTAAAAAAAAAAGAATACTTGAGGTTGTTTAGTGCCTGTATACATGAAGAACTGCATTAGACCTGCACGAGTTGCAACTATATAAACTGTTACCAGGCTGTTCCTTAATTTTCTGCCAATTATAAGTTTTTACAAGTTATTTTTAAGGATTTGTGAAGCCTCCTTGACCCCCCTCCAATTTGGACAATGTCAACAACTTAAACTTAGATCACAAGAAATTGGATTGCCTTCATTTTCAGCAATAATGATTGCCCTGGCACTTCACGGCATGTTTTGGAGGCTGTGAGGTATGTTTGCAACAGATGCAGAGCTGTTTCCGTGGGCAAGTACCGCAACCTGGTTTCTGCCTTGATGATTGTGCCGTTCTCTTTTTGTTTCTATTCTTTAAGAAAGAGGATAAGGTCAGAGAGCAAGTTTTTGTTCTTTGGCCATCTCCAGAACACCCTCCTCACCACCCTGTGTGTGTTTGA